>JAMWYP010000524.1:0-154184 GCA_025563575.1 Acacia pycnantha
AAACACCTCCAGTAAACCTCGAACTACGTGGACTTTGATCCCTCTTTAGGGTACATAGGCCCTAGGTATCGCTCCTAGGTCAAGTCCCTGTGCTTTGTGATCTCCGATCCTCTCGGGTATCTCATCTATGGATACTTGGGGGAGAGTTATTTGATCCTATATCTATATACTAGCCCGCCTAGAGTTAGAGACTTATGTTCTACGACAGAACAATGATAATATAAGATATATGTATCTAAAATGTATGTACTAAATTGTGCCAATCAAACTCATATTAGTGAGATATATGAAATTGTGGAATGAATGAAAACCTTTACTAATATCTTTTAACATTGATTCAGGTATAATTATGGGCATGATAAAGCATTTCCGTAGCAAATGAAATCAATGTTTGGACTTCATTGATTAAACAAATGTATTCACCTAAGGGATGAGAGAAGAGAATCAAAGAGAAGCTATGCGGGATTAATATTGAGTTATCACAAATTGACTCTCTCGGTTAACCTCATGCTCATATAAACAATATGTATAACAAATATTTTCTAATATCACAACATTGATCAATCCAGTACGTCGTATGATCATTTAATAACAACTACACTAACATGTAAAGTTATTTCCGGTTTGCACATATCCAGTGCCACGATGTACGGTCGTGTCCTCAGCGCTAGGAAAACATAACGGCATTATCATGACTATAACCCGTGTAAAGCTGTATTTAGTGATCTAGATACGGTTCCCTAGTCACAGTGCATGTCCAGGACAGAGTCCCGTTCATGTCTTCATGAAACTATCCACAACATATACAAGCATACTATAAGCATTAAAGTTAGTGTTACAGTATGCATCCGTACCTTCATTGACTCATGATTTCCCGGTACTTCCGACGGAATACGCAAGCTTGGACAAGCTGTAAATTGGCACGCCCTGACAATGTACGATAAGGGTACAAGATCACAGATATTTTATAGGATAATATCACATTAATAGTGATCCACATCATAAAAGGCATTTTAGGTACAAATTACCATTTTGCCCCTAGTTTGACTAATCTACTTAAATTCTCACAGAAACTTCGCTTACTTTTAACTCTAATCTTCCAAAATTTTGCCATATCCCTTTCTCCAACATATTTTTGAAATAAATATCATATTTATCCCTAAAACATGACATCTAAACTAACTTGGAAGATTAAAGACTAAACTAGCATTTCTACTATAACTAGCGAAAGAAACACTAAAGCTAAGACCAGAGACCAAGAAATTACCCAGAGCTTCGCTACTCCTTCTCCGTGAGCTCTTCCTTATCTACCTTCTAACTCTTTTAATTTCTCTTTGCAATGGTGTGAATTTTCAAGAGCAAGGTGAGGCTATTTATAGGAAAAGTTGTGGCACTATTCGTCACTTTTTCTTCTTGAATTTTGACCCTTGGATCTAGGGCTTTTGGAAGCTCCAATCTTGGCCCTTGAATCCCTCAAAAGCATCCCCCCTCCTTCTTTCCTCAATATGACATCATCCATATGATGTCACTGCCTTTCTTTTTGGTTTTACCCGATAACATCCCCTGATCGGTATTCAAATCGCTAGAATCTTAAAAAATTCAAAAAATCCACAACATTGCCTCTAAGGTCTATTCATCCTCTTTAGAAATATCTAAGTTAACAAAATTCTGATCCCATTCAGTGGCATTTCTCGTTTGCTGAACATTTTCGGATAAACGCTTTCTTCGTTACGTAAATGAATTCTGGTAACACCAACTTCGGGACAAAAAATTCACTGATTCATAATATGTCCAGATGTTTACCATTTAATCCAAGGATTTCAAGATAGGATTTAGTTTCTATCGGTACTCATTTATCTGATTTGCTTTTTGGGTTTCTGATAGCTTTTTAGAGAGTTTAGTATAAACCCTTTGGTTATGGGAATAACTTCGGATAACATCAACTTCGGGACAAAATTCACTGATTCATAATATGTCCAGATGTTTACCACTTAATCCAAGTGGAATATTATAAATAAAAGTTGGATATTTCTGATAAGTGAAATTTCAATCTCCGGTCTTGTATAATTATAGTCTATTTTCTAAGTAGAATTTCTGTAAGAAATTAGGGAGTTTAAGGGCCAAAGTGCCAAAATGACCAAAATGCCCCTAAGGGACATAAATAACTTAGAAAATTTATGAAAAATCCTAAAAGACAGTAAAATGACCAAGTGAGTTAGGAGAGTATATAATCTCTAATTATTGTAATTTTATAAATTATGAAATTGGAGAAATTGTTGGAAAATACTCAAAAAGAAGTGAAATGACCATAATACCCTTGTAATTATGGAAAAATGCAAGAGGCATGAAAATACTAATGTTAATACAAGAGTATGAAGGTAATGAGGCATTGTAATTAAGAAAATTATCAACAAGTGATAATGAAGTAATTAAGTAATATTGGGCTAATTACTTAAGCATAAGCAAAGGAAATTCAGTAATAATTATGTGAAGCTCAAAAATTAGTGGAAATTAGTTGAATATTAGTAAAAATGTATTTACTAATTAATTGGAAATTTCTATGAAAAATAGTTGAGTTTAGGTATTTTTAAGCCTAAATACAAGAATGGACCAATTAGGTAATTTTGTGGAAATTTTTGGAAAAATTAAATAAATAAATCATTAAATAATTAATTAAATAAAAAATAAATATTTATTAAAATAATTAAAGGGCCAGCCGAAATTTTGGGCCAAATAAAAAGAAAAAAAAAATGAAAAATGAAATAGGAACAACTTGTGCAACTTGCACATTAAAATAATAATATAATTAATTAAAGTAAAATATGTGAATAGTAATTTATAAATTAGGAAACGGATCCTATCTAGAGATCTAGGAATAGGAATCCCAAGGTCAAGGTAAAATATTGATCGGTGAGTTTTTACCTTTAAGTGACCTCTTAGGAAGTTAATTCTGAGGCCGTTTGTGCATTTTCCTAATAAAACAAAATAGGGAAAAATGCATATAGGCATATTTTGGAAATGAAGAAAATAAATTCTAACTCAATATCTAGGAATGAGTTTGAATTTATTTTGACATATTTGGAATCAGTGAATTTTTCTGAAGAAGTTGGTATTTTCAGAAATGCGTTCTGAAACCGGACGCGATCGGACACGTTTTTCGAGAAAGACTCAACTGGATTGTTGGAGCCCTATATGGAAACAAAATAAAGGTTGACTTGGACATTTCTACTAAGTGAGAACATGTCTTCAAAGTTGTAAATCCAGAATTTTGAGATTTTCCGAAATTACGCGAATCGGGTACCGATCGGAGAAATTCATCCGGGTAGGCTTCTAGAAGGGCCACATGGCCACTTCCCATTGGCCAATTGGTGCCACCTCAGCATGTGGGCAGGTCGGCCAAGAGGAAGGAAGAAGAAGAAAAAACTTTTTGAAAAAGTTACTTTGGACGGTCCGGATCGTTTCTCATAAAGTTGATCCGACAGTAGAAATCCTTCCCCGTTTCTATAAATACCCCCTTCCTCTTCATTTCTCACAATTCCAAGAGCTCCAAACCGAAAATCTAGAGAGAGGAGAGAGAAGGAGAAGGCCGGGGAAAATCTATAGCGAAGCTCTGGGTAAGTCTTCCGGTACCGAGCTTTAAGCTTTCATAGTTCTTTCAATAGTTAGTAATGCTAGAGTAGTCTTTATTTTTATGATTGGATATCATATGGGAGGGCTATTTTAGTCTTTATTTTCGAAAATCATGATGGCGTCGAAGTTCTGGCAAAATTTTGGGAAGAAAATAGCCTATGTAGCGGAAGCGCTGGCGAAATTCCGCCAAGTAGGGGTATAGGGGCAAAATGGTAATTTTTACCTAAAATGCCAGTTATAATGTCAAATTACTAATAGAAGTGACATTATTCTCATAGGATATCTGAAACGCTGATTCTGCTGCCGTTACGCTGCCCGACGTGCCGCTGTAGGACTTTTGCACGTTTTAGTAGAAAGTACGTTTTCGCGGTAGTACCTAACGTTGCCAACGAAGGTACGGACGCGTCTTGTAACACTAATCTTGCACATCTTAAATACTTATATGTCAATGATATGTTCGTAGACCGTTATACGAGACAGTTATACGGGTTATAGTTTTGATAACGCCGTTTTGTTTTCCTAGCGGCGAGGACACGACTAATTATCGTGGCTGGTGAATAGTGCAAGCTGTTGTTGTTATTTACCTTATGGGGCTTTACATATTGCTCGTGCTTATGTTTTGTCGGCATAATGATCATGCATCTCTAGTATGCTTATGATATCTTGTTGTATTAGCTCTTGAATATCATTGGCCATATATTGTGTTGTTTGGGTATGAGGTTAACCGTTACCTGAGATTCAATGCGTTGAATTGAATCTCAGCTGTAGCTTCAGGGTCAGGAGGACCACGGTTCGTGGATCGAGGCAAGTACCCGGAGTAGGCGTGCAGCTGAAGACTATCTCTATCTTATCGTATTTTGTTATTACACTATTTCCTTTCTAAACCTTAGGATTACTGTAATCATTACAATGTTACACAATGGTTGATGTTTTGGCTAAGAATCCAATTACTCTTTCGCTCTATTGCTCTACTCTGATTGTTTGTTTGAAAAAAAAATTTCCGCATTTCAAACTTGGGATGTTACATTTTATGGTATCAGAGCATGAAATTCTGGCAAGTATTTAACTATGTTACCACGGACAGTTTGGTGCCGAAGGCAAGGCTAGTCTACGTGGGTGTGCCATAAGTCACTGCTAATCCGGTGAGGCCCCCATGGTAGACACTTACCTGGCCATTCTGTTCGGATAACGGAGTTAGGTTCTTAAGCCTTTTAACTTTGAGCACATTTTTGAAAATGAGTACTGATACGACCATTGGTGTAAATGTGTAAAGATGAACAGGGATAATGGCTAGTATGCCTTTAGAGCCGGAGAAACCTGTCAGATCAGATCATTCATCTGATGATGACAACTGTAAGTATTTCCAGCTGTTAAGCTGTCAAGACGATTCGAGAGTGAATCTTTCTTTGAACTTAACATCCTAGACAAGTTCTAGCTACGAACAGAACGCTGATAAGCACTATACGATCAAAGCATTGGATGGCGGAACAACGCAGCAAGACTATTAGAAGAGCGTACTTCCGATATGAAGTTATGAATTACAAACGCGAAGGATTTTAACCACTGGTCATAAACCAATTGGATGATGTAGTATACGTTTGCATGTGCATTACATCTAATATGAAAATATATAGGTTTTGATGCCACGTGATGTGTTATTTTCGACACATATATTGTTATTTAATTAAAGGAAAGAGATAAACATGGCAATCTTAAGAGGTGCCGGTGCACCAAGAGGCCGAGGCCGTGGGCGAGGCCGAGGTCGAGGTAGAGGCGACGGCCTCAAGATAGAGCAATACACGAAGTTGGACAAAACCAAGAGGACCAACATGCACAGAATCAACTCCTGAACCAACAAAACGACATACAGGAGATGCAGCGAACTTTGCAAGAGCAGAGAGCTCTTATCGATGCATTAATGACAGAAAGGCTGGAAAGACAAAGACAAGATGAAGAGCGCAACAATGAGGAACATGAAGAAGATGACCACAATGATAATGAAGAAGAGTATGATGACAACGAGAATGATGAAGAGCCTGAGGGGTCTGAGAGATCCCAATCACCACCTAGGCGCAATCAAAAAGAGAGAACCACCGAGAGCTGGGTCAACCAGTTCTGCAAGCTGAAGCCACCCGGTTTCGGGGAAAGAATGAACTAGCTGAGGATTGGCTGCTAAGCCTAAAAAAGATTTTTGAAGTTATCGAGTGCCCGGGAAATCGGAAGGCACTGCTGGCTATCTACAAGTTAGAGGGCGATGCCCACAGATGGTGGGAGAGCGTTTCCACAACCCTGCCAAGCCCTGTTACGTGGGAGATGTTCTTGGAGCAATTCAACGAACAATACTTTCCTCCCTCGATTCAGGTGATTAAAGAGGAGGAATTTCTGCAGATACAACAAGGGAATGAAGAGTCATTTGACGACTACTTCGCACGTTTCACCAACTTGTCTCGATACTCTTCATATCTGAAGAGCAATGTGAACGAAAGCTGGAAAGCGAACCGATTGGTGAACGGGCTGAGGTACGACATAAGGGCAAGGTTGGTATCTCACCAATTTTCTAAGATGGCCCAAGCCGTAGGATCTTGCAGACTGACGGAGCGCAACCTGAAGGAACTGCGCAAATCCCGAAGCCAGGACGGAAATAATGCAAGTCGCGGTGGATCCAACCGCGGAGGTTCCTCACAGAAGAGGAAGGCACCTTGGAACAACAACCAGGGTGGAAACAAGAGACCCTACCAACCGGGGCAACAAAATTACCCCAGACAGCCGGGATCCCAGACGTGTCCCAAATGCAAGAAGTACCATCCAGGAGCCAACTGTGATGGGAAACAAGTCTGCTTCAGGTGTCAGAAGCCTGGACACATTAGCCGGGATTGCCCCGAGAAGGCTGCAGAGGCGAGACCTCAAAGCGCTGGCCGAATCTTTGCATTGACAAACACAGAGGCCAAGAAGTCCCCAGAGATGGTTCAAGGTACCATCTATCTCAATGGAAATCTACTTGAAGCATTGTATGACTCGGGTGCTAGTCACTCGTTTATTTCCTATGATTGTGCAAGTCGTTTAGGATTGCATGCCTGTAGATTACCATTTGATCTTGTAGTATCTACACCGTTGGGTGTAAAGTCTTTAACTTCGATGCATGTATGAATTGTGCTGAACGTGGATGGACGAGTTTCTAAAGTGGATCTTATCCGTCTACCTCTTCACGGCATCGACGTCATATTCGGTCTGAACTGGTTAACGGCCAACGGTGCGATGATCGACTGTGGCAAAAAGGAGATATCATTTGCCGGAGACAAGGTTGAAGTGAGCCTGAACTTTCTCTCCGCTACAGAAGCTGATCGGTGCGTGAAGCAAGGATGTCATGCTTTCATGGTATTCTTTTCTGTCAAAGCAGAAGCTGACCTTTCACTCCAGGATATCCCTGTGGTGAATGAATTTTCTGATGTATTTCCGGAGGATCTCACCGAGTTACCTCCTATCCGAGAAGTGGAGTTCAATATTGACTTGATGCCTGGCACAGGATCAATATCAAAGGCGCCGTATCGAATGGCTCCTAACGAGATGCAGGAGTTGAAGAAGCAGTTGGAAGAGCTTTTGAAGAAGGGGTTCATTCGACCTAGTGTATCACCATGGGGAGCCCCAGTACTTTTTGTAAAGAAGAAAGATGGAAGCTTCCGACTCTGCATCGATTACCGCGAGCTCAACAAAGTAACCGTCAAAATAAGTACCCACTTCCCGGATTGATGATCTTTTGGATCAATTATGCAGTTCCACAGTCTTTTCGAAAATTGACTTGCGTTCGGGATACCATCAGTTGCGAGTTAAGGATGGCGATGTTCCCAAGACGGCTTTCGAACCAGATATGGGCATTATGAATTCCTTGTGATGCCCTTCGGATTGACAAATGCACTGCGGTATTCATGGATTACATGAACCGTATCTTCCGACAACACCTAGACCAATTTGTGGTGGTGTTCATTCGATGACATTTTGATATATTCTAAGAGCAAAGAAGAGCACGAAGAACATCTGCGAAAGGTGTTGAGCATACTCGGGAGAAGCAACTATATGCTAAGGCGAGCAAATGCGAATTTTGCTGCCGGAAGTGAAATTTCTGGGCCATGTTATATCTAGCGGCGGAGTTGCGGTTGATCCAAGCAAAGTAGAAGCGAGTTCTGGACTGGAAACGGCCAGAGAGGCGTGACGGAGATCCGTAGTTTTCTTGGTTTGGCGGGATACTACCGCAGATTTATACGGGATTTCTCGCGTCTTGCCCTACCATTGACAAAGCTTACGAGGAAGAATCAACCCTTTATATGGGGAGATGATTGTGAGGAGAGCTTTCAGAGTCTGAGGGAGAGGTTGACTACAGCACCGGTATTGATTATCCCCGATCCAGATGAGACCTATGTTGTCTACAGTGATGCCGGTGGGCAAGGATTGGGATGTGTCCTAATGCGGCGGGGCGGGGTGGTGGCCTATGCCTCTCGTCATTTGAAACCTCACGAGTTAAACTATCCTACACACGATCTAGAGTGGCGGCTATCGTGTTCGCTTTGAAGATATGGAGGCATTACATGCGGTGTAACCGTAGAAGTGTATTGTGACCACAAGAGTCGAAATACTTGTTCGATCAACGAGAACTCAACATGAGACAACGTCGTTGGATGGAGCTGATTAAAGATTACACCCTGGAGATCAAGTATCATCCGGGTAAAGCAAACGTCGTTGTTGATGCTCTTAGTAGGAAGACGGTGCAGGTATCATACATGATGATACAATAGCAGCTTGTTGGAAGATTTCGAGAGATCTGAATCTATCCAATCAAATCTGCATGGGTCTTCACGCACCGGTGATGCCTATCTTGCTACACTTCTTGCGAGTCAAGGGAGTATGATCGAGAGATGAAGTGGAGAAAGCTCAGAAGCAAGATGATTGGGCAAAAGAGATACGTGAGAAGATCACTCGAGGTGAGACCCAAGACTATGACCTATCACTTAGTGGTTTGGTCAGGTACAAGAAGCGAATCTATATACCGCCAGTTGATGAATTGAAGCGGACAATAATGGATGAGGCTCATAAGAGTAAGTACACTCTACATCCAGGCATGGTCAAGATGTACAGAGTATGAAATCCGAACTTTGGTGGCCGGAATGAAGAAAGACGTAGCAGAATACGTGGCCAAATGCTTGACCTGTCAGAAAGTAAATATTGAACACTGTCGACCCCCTGGTCTTTTGCAAGGACTAGAGCTGCCAGAATGGAAATGGGAGAACATAACCATGGATTTTGTGGTAGGTCTGCCCAAAATCAGAAATCATGATACAATTTGGGTAGTTGTTGACAGATTAACCAAGTCAGCACACTTTATTCCCATCAGTATCCACTATTCTCCGGAACGATTGGCGGAGATTTATATCAAAGAGATAGTGAGATTACATGGTGTTCCTAAGAGCATTGTCTCCGATCGTGATACACGATTCAAATCCCGTTTCTGGCAAGCGTTACATGAAGGTATGGGGACTAAGTTGAAGTTCAGTTCGGCTTATCACCCATAGACTGACGGTCAATCTGAGAGAACCATACGGACATTTGGAGGATATCTTTGCGAGCATGTGCCCTGGATTTCAAAGGAAGTTGGGATCAACATCTTTCGCTAGCTGAGTTTGCATATAACAACAGTTATCATGCTAGTATACAAATGGCCCCGTTCGAGGCATTGTATGGGCGGAAGTGTCAATCACCATTATGCTGGACAGATTCATCTGAAAAGCAGTTACTTGGGCCGGATATGCTTGAGCAGACCTCTGAACAGATCGCGTTAATCAAGAAGAGACTCCTAGCAGCACATAGTAGACAGAAGAGCTATGCTGACAAAAGGAGGAGACCTCTAACGTTTTATGTCGGCGACCATGTATTTCTAAAGTTATCTCCGGTAACTGGTGTCGGCAGAACGCTCAAGAGGAAGAAACTCAGTCCACGATACGTAGGACCTTTTGAAATTTTGGCTAAGCGCGGAGAAGTAGCTTATCAGATAGCTTTACCCCGAACCGAGTAATCTCCACGACGTTTTCCACGTGTCGCAATTGAAGAAGTACCAACCAGACGGTGATCATGTCATCGAGTACGAGGATGTCGAAGTACGGCATGATAATACCTTCATAGTCGAGCGGAGCAGATCATCGATCACAAGAGAAACGGCTCGAAACAAGACTATTTTGATTGTGAAGGTGGTGCGGAAGGGTTTGTCACCCGAAGAAGCGACTTGGGAAACCGAGAATGACATGAAGGAGAAGTACCCGAGTTCATGGCCCGAAGTTTAGTTAGTATAGATTAAATTTCGAGGCGAAATTTTGTGTAAGGGGAGAAATGTAATACCGGATATTTATACGGAATATTATAAATAAAAGTTGGATATTTCTGATAAGTGAAATTTCAATCTCCGGTCTTATATAATTATAGTCTATTTTCTAAGTAGAATTTTTGCAAGAAATTAGGGAGTTTAAGGGCCAAAGTGCCAAAATGACCAAAATGCCCCTAGAAAGGGTAATTAACTTAGAAAATTTATGGAAAAATCCTAAAAGGCAGTAAAATGACCAAGTGAGTTAGGAGAGTATATAATCTCTAATTATTGTAATTTTATAAATTATGAAATTGGAGAAATTGTTGGAAAATACTCAAAAAGAAGTGAAAGACCAAAATACCCTTGTAATTATGGAATAATGCAAGAGGCATGAAAATACTAATGTTAATACAAGAGTATGAAGGTAATGAGGCATTGTAATTAAGAAAATTATCAACAAGTGATAATGAAGTAATTAAGTAATATTGGGCTAATTACTTAAGCATAAGCAAAGGAAATTCAGTAATAATTATGTGAAGCTCAAAAATTAGTGGAAATTAGTGGAATATTAGTAAAAATGTATTTACTAATTAATTGGAAATTTTTATGAAAAATCATTGAGTTTAGGTATTTTTAGGCCTAAATACAAGAATGGACCAATTAGGTAATTTTGTGGAATTTTTGGGAAAAAGTAAATAAATAAATGATTAAATAATTAATTAAATAAAAAATAAATATTTATTAAATAATTAGAGAGGCCAGCCGAAATTTTGGGCTAGGGAAAAAGAAAAATAAAATAAAAATGAAATAGGAACAACTTGTGCAACTTGACATTAAAATAATAATATAATTAATTAAAGTTAAAAAGGGTGAATAGTAATTTAGAAATTAGGAAACGGATCCTATCTAGAGATCTAGGAATAGGAATCCCAAGGTCAAGGTAAAATATTGATCGGTGAGTTTTTACCTTTAAGTGACCTCTTAGGAAGTTAATTAGAGGCCGTTTGTGCATTTTCCTAATAAAACAAAATAGGAAAAATGCATATAGGCATATTTTGGAAATGAAGAAAATAAATTCTAACTCAATATCTAGGAATGAGTTTGAATTTATTTTGACATATTGGAATCGGTGAATTTTTCGAAGAAGTTGGTATTTCGAAATGCGTTACGAAACCGGACGCGATCGGACACGTTTTCGAGAAAGACTCAACTGGATTGTTGGAGCCCTATATGGAAACAAAATAAAGGTTGACTTGGACATTTCTACTAAGTGAGAACATGTCTTCAAAGTTGTAAATCCAGAATTTTGAGATTTTTCCGAAATTACGCGAATCGGAGTGCCGATCGGAGAAATTCATCCGGGTAGGCTTCTAGAAGGGCCACATGGCCACTTCCCATTGGCCAATTGGTGCCACCTCAGCATGTGGGCAGGTCGGCCAAGAGGAAGGAAGAAGAAGAAAAAACATTTTGAAAAAGTTACTTTGGACGGTCCAGATCGTTTCTCATAAAGTTGATCCGACGCGTAAGAAATCCTTCCCCGTTTCTATAAATACCCCCTTCCTCTTCATTTCTCACAATTCCAAGAGCTCCAAACCGAAAATCTAGAGAGAGGAGAGAAGAGGAGAAGGCCGGGAAAATCTATAGCGAAGCTCTGGGTAAGTCTTAGTGCAGAGCTTTAAGCTTTCATAGTTCTTTCAATAGTTAGTAATGCTAGAGTAGTCTTTATTTTTATGATTGGATATCATATGGGAGGGCTATTTTAGTCTTTATTTTCGAAAATCATGATGGCGTCGAAGTTACGGCAAAATTTTGGGAAGAAAATAGCCTATGTAGCGAAGCGTTGCGAAATTCCGCCAAGTAGGGGTATAGGGCAAAATGGTAATTTTTACCTAAAATGCCGTTATAATGTCAAATTACTAATAGAAGTGACATTATTCTCATAGGATATCTGAAACGCTGATTCTGCTGCCGTTCTGTTGCCAGACGTGCCATTTGTAGGACTTTTGCACGTTTCTCAGTAGAAAGTACGTTTTCCGCGGTAGTACCTAACGTTGCCAACGAAGGTACGGACGCGTCTTGTAACACTAATCTTGTGCATCTTAAATACTTATATGTCAATGATATGTTCGTAGACCGTTATACTGACAGATTATACGGGTTATAGTTTTGATAACGCCGTTTTGTTTTCCTAGCGGCGAGGACACGACTAATTATCGTGGCACCGGTGAATAGTGCAAGCTGTTGTTGTTATTTACCTTATGGGGCTTTACATATTGCTCGTGCTTATGTTTTGTCGGCATAATGATCATGCATCTCTAGTATGCTTATGATATCTTGTTGTATTAGCTCTTGAATATCATTGGCCATATCTTGTGTTGTTTGGGTATGAGGTTAACCGTTACACGAGATTCAATGCGTTGAATTGAATCTCATTTGTAGCTTCAGAGTCGGGAGGACCACGGTTCGTGGATCGAGGCAAGTACCGGAGTAGGCGTGCGGTGAAGACTATCTCTATCTTATCGTTATTTCCTTTCTAAACCTTAGGACTACTGTAATCAATACAATGTTACACAATGGTTAATGTTTCGGCTAAGAATCCAATTACTCTTTCGCTCTATTGCTCCACTCTGATTGTTTGTTTGAAAAAAAAAAATTTCCGCATTTCAAACATGGGATGTTACATCTTCTATTATAATAATAATTTCCCTTTTTCAACAAATCACAACTCTTTTCACACCCACTCTTCTTTTTCAACTAAACCACAACCCTTTTCACACACTCCTTTTTCCCTTTTTTTTTTCTTCAAAACCGTCCACCCCCCCCCTTATTTTTCATTTTTATTTTGTTTTTTAATTAATTTATATTATATTTCAATTATCTTATATAATTAGCAAAATTCTCCTATTGGTCCATTTCAATTAACATGGATTTAGGCTTTAAAAATTACTAGAATAATTGTAAACCTTTGATCTTGCTTTATTAGATTATATCTTAGCCCTTGATTAATGATTAGCAACTTTTTAGGATTTAGGGTTTTCATGCACTTAATCTCATACATTTTTTCTTAATCTTTTCCAATTAATTAGCAAGTGTATTTTATGCTAATTTTAGCCATAAACATTTAATTAAGGGGTTTTACATAGTCATTCTTGGATATTCTCTTGATTCATGCTTAAATAATTAGCCACTAAATATTTATTTAATCCCTTACTAATTGTTGACAATTTTCTTATTTAGGATTAATCATTTTCTCACAACTATTTTACTGACATTGGTATTTTATGTCCCATATAAAATATTAAATATCACTTGAGGATAACTTATGCTCCCCAAAATTATATTTAATTTTGCCTCATTATTTTCAGGGAAAATAATCCCAAAATTCCCTAAAGTAGAGACAACATACTCTCTAATTTTTAACAAATATTTTATTACCATTTAGGATTTATCATAATATTTTCGTGGCATTTTATGACCCATAAGTGCATTTTAGCACTTCAATTAATTGCCTCATTATTTTCCAAGGGAATTTACCCTAGAAAATAGAATAATTATACTATAATATTTTGAGACCACATATTCACCTATTCCCAATAGGCATTATTATGATGTTCATTATAAGTGTGATTTTTAGGGTATTACATATGGCCAGTTATAAGGATTTATTGTTGTCCTTAATATATAACATATTTAAAAAGTTAATTTTAGTTATAAATATAATACATATTTTTTTATATTTTTCAATCTTTTCTTAATTTAGTCATATTAATGTTCTCATATCAATAATCAATGAAGAGAATGAAAGAGGGAGTGTTAGAGAAAATGGTTAGAGTGTGTTAGAAAATACATGCCATACGTATTAACTAACTCCTTAATCTAATTAAATTTGGTAAATATGTATTATATAAAAGGCATATGATGGAGTAACTTTTAAATCATAAGGATAAACTCCTTTAATTTGAACTCATGTTTTAATTTGAACTCATGTTTTTCATTATTTAGATAACAACCCCACTCTCATTGTGGTTAGTTCCTAATCCACCAAGGTATTTTCCAACACTTTATACTACATTTGTTATATTTCGTATATTTACTAAAGTGCGCACCTATGTATTTATATAAGCATTTAACTTATAAACATTATGATTTCCGACATTTCATAATATTTAGAAAGTTAATTATAATTAATATACATTTCAAAATCCAAAATCATGGGCCTCCAATCAAGTTGATATTGTGTGCCTCTGAGTTTATAATTTTTTTTTTCAATCTTTATTTCCAAGGCAGTGTCTTTGGGAAATGGTCTTCAACCCTATATATATATATATAGACACACACATGATTCCCCATACATGCTAGCTTTTTCTCTCTCTATCATCACCAACCTTTTGCCTTGTTTCTTTTCTTATTAATACCAGCATGGCTTTCAAATTCTCTCACTTAAATATTCTTCTCGTACTGTTATGGCTAACCTTACTCTTATTACTCTTCCATAGTCACTACATCTTCAACACCACCCAGAAACAAATAACAGAAATCACCACTTTGCCCTCTCTTCATCATCATCGCTCTTTGATATTCAGGCGAAGAGGCAGAAGAAAGACTCTGGCCATCAAATTTGACTTCTCTCCAATTCTCAAGAACCACCACCACCAGCGCTCAGAGACTGATCCGGCAGGAACAGAGACCGATCCGCGTTATGGTGTCGAAAAGCGTACAGTCCCAACAGGTCCAGACCGAGACCACCATTGATGGATATGGATGCTTGAGATATGATGATGAGCAGTGAAGAAAGGGGGAAAAGGAGAATAATGGTTAGTGGAAGTTAATTATGAAATAAATCTTATAACCTAGTGCTCTTGACTTCGACTTCTCTTTTTCTTCTTTTGTAGGTTTTTTGCTTATTCCTATGAGACCATAAAAATCATATTTTTTTCTACCTCGCTAGCTAGTTACCGTGTGCAGATGATGATATTTTGGCAACCATAAGTCAACTAATAAATTTCCAGATGGTGTGAAAAAAAAAAAAAAAACTACTACATCCTATCTTTAATATAAAACATATTTATTTAATTTGAATAAATTAAGAAAATTAATTTAATTAGTTAATAAGACATATATTTTTTAAAACACCCTAATAATCTTCCTTAATTCCCTCATTCACTCTCTTCCTTGATTGATTATTGTTGAGGGAACATCAGTAATATAGGTAAATTTGAAAAAGATTGACAAATATATAAAAACTATATCTTATATTTAAGGTCAACAACTCCTTAAATATGTCTTCTATTAAGGACGGAGAAGTAACAAATTTCCATAGCAGTTGAAAGCGAATAATTAAATCTCATAGAAGTATATAGATATAATCATTTTTATATTTAAATTTTGATAGTGATCCTCTTTTGTTTGGATAATGATAGTTTTCTTTTTGCCAGAATTAAATTATAATGATCCTTTTGATTCTTTGAATATATAAGGTTGCACAGATAACAAATTTGTTTGGACTGAGTTTTTCCTTCTTCCAAATTTATGACAAATTTTGATGAGTTAATTAACTGTTATTTGTCAATTCCGGTTGAAAGTTACTTATATTAATTTTCGACCGGAGACAATATATGTATTAATCAAGCACATGATATACTCCTCAAGTTCTTTATAAGGCCGCCAGAGAAGTTTTTTAATTATATTTATAAGTCACATCATTGAATTTTTCACATAAATATTTTAACATTTACTAACTATTGTTGTGTAGACTTTGTACTCTACATTAAATATGGGTAAAGTAAAAAAATTATTAAATTTAAAGCAAAGTTAATAGGATGCAAGGTTTGAAAACGTACTTATAAATAGGATAAAAGGGATACTCTTTCATATCTATAATATAAGTTAATTACTTTAACTAATTCACTTAGAACTAAGAAATTACAATTAACTTATTAAATTTATCTTAAACTTTAAAAAAAATCAACTTTACCCATATTAAATTTCGTTTACAAATAGAGAGAAAATACTCAAGGCCATATCTAAGCACTAAAATTGATAAATAAGTCTTACCCTATGTTTCCTTAGATTGAAAAGTAAGGAGGAAATATGAGGAAACAAAACTTCCCAAGATAGTAAAAAAAAAATTACCATGTTAGAAGTTTTCCCTCGTAATATTTTTTCCTCCCTAATTTTTTCTCTATCAAAATAAAGGGTTAATTACTATTCAAGTAACTTATATTGACAAAATTAAAGAATTTTTTTAGAAAATACTTATAGTGTATACAGGAGGGAGTGTGTGTATATATATATATTGAGGGTTTCAGTGCATTTAGTTTTTGTGATTACCATGAAATATAACATATTGATGAGGTTCATGAGAAAGAAATATAATACTACAAGTTTTGGACGTTTTCTTTCTTTCTTTTTTTGGATAGGATATACTAATGAACGTGACTTTTGGTCAGTGATGTTACAGAAACAAGAGTAAACTGAGACGGCACGGCACAAAATTGGAAGGGTTTCTAGTTTCTACCATGGATGGATGACTATGATAATACTACTATTATGGGGAAGAGAATAGTCTCTTTGTCCTCTTTCTCATTATCTTCTTATAATTTTATATCCACCCTTAGATCATAAAATGAATAGCTTAAATTAAATATTTTATAGATTAAAATTGTTTTATTTTTTCCGAATTGCAGTTATAAATAGTATATATAGATCATATTTTAAGAGTTTAAATTTACTCATTTATGTTTGTAGAATTAATTTTATAAAAGATTGAATCTAAACCATTTTTATTGTTTTAATCTAACGATGGATATGAGATTATGAGAAGAAAATGAGATAAACCAATTTCTATTATGGCTCCTATCCGTTAACTAAAAGCATAGTAATTAAGTTCTATGAAGACTACAAATCAATAAAGTCAATGGGTCTCCTATCATTAATTTTTTTTTAAAAAAACTCCCTCTAATCCTAAATATAAGACCATATTAAATTTTTTAGGAAAGTTAAAAAAAGCTAAGTAAGGTACTTAATCATATCATATATTATGTATCTGTAACATCCCAATTTCAGAGCCAATTTTTTTTTTTTCAAAATCAGAGTAGAGCATTGGAGCGTAAGAGTAACTGATTCCCATTCAAACAATAACCATAGTGTAACATAGTGTTGATACAAGCATCCTAATGTTCTCATAGGTAAATACGGAAAACGATAAAGTGACATCTCCATCTAAGAGCTCACTCGTGCTACATGCCCTCCAACCATGAGCCTACTCGTGCGGCTTGCCCTTATCTCCAATCCTTAGTCCTTCCGACTGAAAGCTCTGGTGAGATCCAATTTAACGCATTGGATCTCGGGTAACTATTAACCTTATGCTCAAATAAAACAGTATAGGGATGACAGATATTCATGACATAATGGCTATGATCAATATAATGACGTACATAAGCGTAAAGCGTATGTAAGCCCCATAAAGTGCCTGCACTATTCACCAGTGCCACGATGTACGATCGTGTCCTCAGCTCTAGGAAAACTCTAACGGTATTACTACATCTATAACCCGTGTGAAATCAGTATGTATAATCGGTAACCCCGAACAGAGTCTCTAACAGTGAATATATCCGGTGACTCCTAACAGAATCTCTATCCGTGAATGTACCTATCACATATATGTATATGAGCAGCACTAGATTAGTGTTACGAGACGAACCTACCTTCGTTGACGACGTTAGGTACTTCGGCGGAAAACGTACTTTTAATTTTGCCAGAACTTCGACCCAATGATAATTTTCGAAATTCTAGACTAAAATAGCCCTATCATATGATATCTAATCATACTTGAAAAATAAAGGCTACTCTAGCATTACTACTCTAACTATTGAAGATGTAACATCCCGTTTTCCAAAGCAAGATAAATTTTTTTTTTTTTTTGTCAAACATTTTTCAAAATCATGAGTAGAGCATTTGGTTATATTCTAACATAATATGCATTCCCACAACACACCACATATACACATACCATACTCACATCACATACACGCATACTATATGCATCAGATTAGTGTTACAATACGCGAACGTACATACTTCCGTAAACCGAACAGAATGGCCAGGTAAGTGTCTATCATGGGGGCCTCACCGAGTTCACGACGACTTAATGGCTTACCGACATAGACTAGCATTTCCTTCGGCACCAAACTGTTCTAACATATTTGTATTCAATAATCATACCATAACAATACAATAGCACATATATGCATACCATAAACATAAGAGTTAATGTTACAGTAAAAACGTAATCAGGATATCCTATCAACATAACAATGTACTTGTTAAGGATCTATCATTACGACGGACACTTTTAGTCAAAATGACTATTTTACCCCCGACCCTAATCGGCGGAATTTCGCCAGTACTTCGTTACTTTGACCCTAATCTTTCAAAATTTCAACATAACTCCTACTCCAACATAATTTTCGAAATATAAATCATATTAATTAATGATTCACATCATAACAGGAATTTTGGTAAAAATTACCATTTTGCCACTATTCCCTAATCGGCGTAATTTCGCTGAGCTTCGCTACCTTGACTCGACTTTCCAAAATTTTGCCGTAACTCCAACCCCATCATGATTTTTGAAATTCATACTTAAAATAAAACTAAAGATCTATCTAGCATTACTACTAAAACTACCGAAAGAATTAAAGACTAAAGATAGGAAAAATTACCCAGAGCTTCACGCAAAATTCCCTGACTCCTTCCTCCTCCAGAGCAACTCTCTCTAACTTCTCTCTAGGAAAGCTCAACTAGAGAAATGATTTTGGTGTGAAGAATGCAAAGGGAGAGCCTCCTATTTATAGGGAAAGTTGTGTGCACTATTCACACTTTGTCGCGGATTACGGACCGTCGGATCGCACTTTGCCAAATGTCAAGATCCTCACCATGCCACTTGTCCAAACCATCCTCTCCCCTTAGTTGGTGGTTTGTCACATCAATTAATGTGATGTGATGCTTTTGCTTTATGAACTTGTACCGATAAAGTTCCCGATCGGTGTCCGAATCGCGTAATCTCGAAAAATCTCAAAAATCCGGAATTACCATTTTGAAGCCCCTTTCCTTCTCATTAGGAATATCTAATCTAAACTAATTTTGATTCCATCCAGTGGCTCCAAAAGTCAATCCAAGTTTACTGAAAGCGTGCAATTTCGGAAGAACTTTCGGGATCATCAATCTCACGGACAAAAATTCACCGATTCCAAATATGTCCAGATAAATTCAAACTCATTTCCAAATGTTGAGTTAGAATTTATTTTCTTCGATCTTTAAAATGTGACTATCCGCATTTCTCCTATTTCGTCTTATTAGGAAAATGCTCTACCTACCTCTAATCAACTTACGGAAAAGGCTAATCGAAGATAAAAATTCACCGATCAATATTTTACTCGACATTGGAAAACCTATTCCTGGTACTCTAGACAGATCCGTTTCCTATAAATCGATCACTATTCATTGTACTTGTTTATACAATTTTACACTTCAACTTGCAAGTTAAGGCACCATGATTTTTTACCAACTCTTGTCCTTATTATTATTATTTTATTAATTTTCGTTTTATTTAATTAATTAATTAATTAATAATATATAAAATAATTTTTTTATATAATTTTTTTAACAAAATTTTCCTATTGGTCCATTCTTGTATTTAGGCTTAAAAATACCTAAACTCAACTATTTTTCTCCAAAATTTCCAATTAATTAACAAATATGTTTATACTAATTTTAGGCCACAAACCACTAATTTTAGGGTTTTACATAATTATTTATGAATTTCCTTTGCCTATGCTTAAGTAATTAGCCAAGAATTACTTAATTACTTTCTTACCAATAGTTGATAATTTTCTTAATTAGAACAACTCATTACCTCATAACTTTTGAATTGACATTTGTGTTTTCATGTCTCATTCATTATATTAGCATTTACGGGGGTATTTCGGTCATTTCAATACTTTTTGAACAATCCTTCTCAATTTTTTCCAAGTTTATAATTTATTAAATTACTAAAATTAGAGATAATATACTCTCTTAATTTTAATAATTATTTTACTGCCTTTTAGGACTTTCCACAATTTTTCCTAAGTTATCTAAGCATTCCAAAACTACGAAAGCTTAAAGGTACTTTGGTCATTTTGACCCTTCAATCTTTTTCCCCAATTCCTAAGAGATTTTCCCCTTCTACATATGATAAATATAACATAAAAATCGAGACCACATATTCACCTATCAGAAATGACCATTTTATTTATCCATTAGAAATGTCCAAGTTAACCTAAATTGGAAATCCTATTCCTGGTTCTCTAGATAGGATCCGTTTCCTATTTATTCCATCACTATTCACTATATTTAATTATATTATTATTTAATAAGAGTTTTATGTTTTTACACTACCTTCATTACTTTTCTATATATTTTTTTTTATTCTACCAACAAAGATGTCGGCAGCCCACCATAATATATATACATATATTTTATTTTATTATTTACTTAATTATTTAATTATTATTTTAATTATGTTCACATAATTTTTTCATAACTTTTTCCTATTGGCCCATACTTGTATTAAAAATACCTAAACTCATCTATTTTTCTCAAAAATTTCCAATTAATTAGTAAATATGTTTTTACTAATTTTAAGCCAAAAACCACTAATTTTAGGGTTTTACACAATTATCCCTGAATTTCCTTTGCCTATACTTAAGTAATTAGCCAATAATTACCTAATTACTTTCTTATCAATAGTTAATAATTTTCTTAATTAGAATGCATCATTACCTCATAACTTTTACACTGACATTCCTGTTTCCATGTCCTCTGCATTATTTTAGAGTTTACAAGGGTCTTTTAGTCATTTCATACTTTTTGAACATTCCTTCTTAATTTTTCCAAGTTTATACTTTATTAATTACCAAAATTAGAGATAATATACTCTCTCAATTTTAATAATTATTTTACTGCCTTTTAGGATTTTCCATAATTTTTCTAAGTTCTTTATACATTCCAAGGGTATTTCGGTCATTTTAACCCCATAGTTCTTTTTCCTAATTTTCCCTAAGAGATTTTCCCTTGGAAAATAAGCTAATTATTACTTAATATTTGATATCTCATATTCACCTATTTTTGATAGGTATGATTTTACCAAATTATGATACAGAGTTTTAGGGTATTACAGTATCATTGGATTATATATCAGTTTATAAATCAGAAAAATTAATTTGAAGAAAAAAATATAAATGCTTTTAAGTAATTTAATTAGTTTCCTTAATAATCTCTCCAAAAAATTTAATTGGGTCTTATATTTGGAACCATATGTAGTACAAAGAAAGGAATGTGGCACTACTAGACTACAGTCTAACTTTAGTTCTTTTAGGCCAAAAATAGATAGTAAATGTTTATTTGAGTTAATTTATTTTAAGTGATTTTATGTTATATACGAAGTAAATATATAAGAGAAGTTTTGTTCGTTAAGTACAAATTAAAGTACCTGTATATATATATTATGCAAAACCATGCAAACCCCCACTTTAAGACTAGTTAAGGTGGCAAGATGAAAATGAGATGTAGATATATAGAAGTCAATTAAGGGTTCAAATCTTCTTGAAATATATAAAAAAATCAAAATTAGAAAATATATGGATTAGATGGAATTTGAGATATAATATTATTTATGATTGATAAACGTTAGGTGTTTTTATAAATTATGTATTTTTATTTTTTCCCCCATTCTTCTTATTTTTAATTGTGAGGCAAAATGGAGGATGTTCAGTTGATTTGTAATTTGCATAAGTATGTGAATATGCTATCCATTTTTATCTATATGGATTTATAAATTTTATAAAAATTTGCATACACAACTATATATATAGGTAGGGGAAATTATTTATCGGTTCCATGTAAAAAAATTAAATAAAGATGGGTCTTCTGAATTTATTTTAATATTAACCAATATTTATAAGCCTGACTTGTGAAATTAAATACTTTTAAACTAAAATTACTACCTTTTATTTTTAGTAGCATGTGCAAATCATTTAAACTCATAATTTGGATTCTACCCAACTATTTAAATTCTATTACATACAAACTATCTAAAGACAAATTAAAATTGATTTAATATAATTTTAAAATAATTACGTTTTATGATTAATATTTCTAATTATATTCTTTATTCATAATTCATAAGTTTCTTTCTTTTTTGCTCATAAGTTTATTAATTTGTTGTCCGTATTTTCAACCTTTTATTCTGTTTGGTACTACCTCCGGTCCTAATTATAAGAACACTTTTGTAGTGTAAATTACACTACAAAAGTGTTCCTATAATTAGAACCAGAGGGAGTATAAAATAAGAAAGGAAAAGGGTAGATGCGGAGAGAAGTAGGTAGAAATAAAGAAAATAATTGCAATACTTTTTTAATTTGTAATATTAAAAACAACAACAACAACAACGCTTTATCTCATTAAGTGGGGCAAGCTCCATGGATTGCATGACGCCATTATACTCTATTGGAAACCAAATTTTTAGATAGATTATTAACCAAAAGATCTTGCTCTATAACCTTGTTAAGTGTTCGCTTCAATCTTCCTCTACTTCTCTTCAGATGACTCCATACTGCTTGATCGACCCTCCTCATCTATCATCTTTTTTGTATGATCACACATTTATCTCAATATTCTCATCTCAGCTACCCCTAATTTATGTTTATATTATCCCTTCAAATCTAGCATTCACTACCATATAGTTTTGTTGGTCTTATAACAGTGCAATAAAACTTCCCTTTTAACCTTATTAGGTATTTTCCGATTGCAAATTAACGAACTCTGGTAGCTTTTCTCCATTAATACCACACAGTTTGAATTATATGATTTGTTTGAAAGAGGGCACAACGAATGTCAAATCTTCATATCACTTGCAAGAGTCTACGAGGAAAGGAACAAATATATGACATAAATTAAATGATACAAGAGACACTAAAATTATTAACATAGAAAATCCCTCAATTCAAGGATAAAAACCACGGATTGTCCAAGCCAATGAACACATGATTGACTATGATCAAAATATGGTACAAGAGAGTCTCAACTAGATACACAAACACTTGCAATCACCCAACCAAACAACTACAGCTACAAACTTATAATAGAAAATAAATAAGCTGGAAAAAACAAAACCCTCACCATGAACACGATTTCTGTCACACCATGCCTCCAAATGACGATCTCACCATTGCAAATGATGAATTACATGCTTTGAACTTGCTAACCAAATTTCAACCCGTTCCATTACACTAATATTAATTTATCAAGACTTTCTTGTGAAGTTACATTTTTCACTTTATCTCTTATTTTCTCTTACATGGCTATATAACTAGGCCTCTCCAGCCTCTCTAATGGGTCCCACCAACATCTTCACCCTCTTTGGCAAAAAAACCTAATATGTCTCCTCTTCTTTTAAATAAGTAAGACACACATGTGCTTTAAATTTGACTATTCTGAGAGTCTCTGTTCTCTCTCACAAAGAATAATAGGAAACTTTTCTTTTTTTCATTCTCTCATTATTTTTCTTCTTTCCTATTTTATTTCCTTTCTTTTTTTTTTCTCTCTTCTTTTCATAAAATAGAATATATATGAAATTTGGACAATTCTCCGTATAAGAAATGAGCCCCAAACCCAACAAATATTTCCCTCCATCGTATTGTATAATTGATCCCGAATACTTAAATTTTTCCACTTGTGGAATAACTTATCCTCCCAATCAAGGGCGGACACAGAGGGAGGCTAGGGGTGGCCCCTGCCCCCCCTAATCTTTTTTTTTTTTAAAAAAAAAAAATCAGTGGTTATAAAACAAGGGATGCAATAGACATGCCAGCGAGACTAGAAGCGGATATAAGCATTAGTCACAATCGCATCCGTTCACTTGCCTTCGTATATTAAAAAAAAAAAAAAGTAATAATAATATAGAGGTGGGGCCCACACCTTTAATATATCCCCAATCCCACTTGTTTTGTACATTTTGGAGATTGTCATTGTCTCTTCTTCCTCTTGCTGGCGGCTCGTCTGACATTTTTTTCAACAGCTTATGATAAATTTCGGAAATTAATAAGGTACTTAAAATCATTTCTTTTCATTAAATTTCCTTCATAAAATTTATTATACATGATTTTATCTTTCTAATTATACTACTTTTATACTGATTAGAGAATATTTTAGGGTTAGTATTTTGGACAAGCTTTGAGTTTTGTTAAAAGATGGCTATGAATTGAGAATATAGATGATGGTAAGTTTTATTTTGAGTTTTACCACGGATTCAATTATAGATGAATTTAACCATATAAAAACATGTAGAGTAAGAGTCAAGTAAGATAATCTTAATTTCTGTAATATATATCTTTCAATTTTTAGTATATTAGGTCTTTATCATATTTCAAGTACTTTTATTTATAATGTAATATTTTTTATTTTCGCCCCCCGTCACTCTAATTCCTGGGTCCGCCCTGCTCCCAATAAGTAAATATGAAGAGAAAATGGAGACAATTAAAGTTAAAATTTCAACAATATCATTAGAGCTATGTAGAATGTATTAAGGCCGGCTTAAGTAGAGCATTATGGGTAAAACCATTAGTAAAAGATAGGCTTTTCCATAAGTCAACGAATCACTTCTGCGAATGCATGTAGCTTTTTTTTTTTTTTGCTCAAACGAATGCATATAGCTCACTGTGTCTCGTCTCTATTTATGTGTGTGTAATCTTATGTTTACTCATCATTAACCTATCAAGAATACTATTCCGATACTTATTATAAGACATGTCTTTTTTTTTAATACAATACATCTTACCATAAGGGATGAATATAATGATCCTTATTATAAGTCATTAAATAGGACATTAATTACAACTTTTTGTCAAAATATTTGTCCTTATTCATAAATAACAAACCATGCAATTTATTTTTCAATCTCTTGTTTAAATTATGTAATATTTGATTATAAAAATATGGAAAAAATGGTACTTTTTTTTTTTTTTTTTTTCTATTGATGACCCTGCTGACACTGCTACGCTTTTTTTTTCCCCTGTTTGAAAGGCAAGCTTGTTCAGGATCACGTTTAGGGTAGTCAAAAGTGTTTATTTATATAAATTGAGACAAAACTCTTCTCATATATTTATATCGTGTACTGTAAATCACGATTGAAAATGTATTTTTAAAGGGACATCCATGCAAATGACAAAGTGATCCCTTTATCTAAGAGTGGTGGTGGGTTCAGTCACTCGATCATAAGGTTAATATAGCTCACTGAAAAAAGAAGAAGAAGAAGGTGTGATGCAAAATATCTATACCAAATAAAAAATCCCATCCGTTTGTAGTCAAAATTCGATGTGACCAAAGGCACAAAAATGAAAGAAATTAAACAATGGAATATATAAAGAAAACAAGGGCGTGATCAATGAAAGCATGATTATACATCATTATGGAAATCTTGATAATGGATTTTAATGAATAGTTAAGTAATTAATACACAAATGACATAATTGGATGGAGAGAAAATTATAGGGGAAATAATACTAGAAGGGAAAACTCCAAAACAAAAACAAAAATTCTTACGATTTTTGGAATTTTTTCCCTCCTAGTATTTCCTTCCTCATATGTTTGGATGAGCTTTGAAGTTCAATACTAAAAATGCAAT
Source organism: Acacia pycnantha (assembly GCA_025563575.1). Lineage (NCBI taxonomy): Eukaryota > Viridiplantae > Streptophyta > Magnoliopsida > Fabales > Fabaceae > Acacia > Acacia pycnantha. The sequence goes on from JAMWYP010000524.1 coordinate 25,701, forward strand.
GAAATATAATTTAATATTACCACTGGTCCTTTATATGAAGGACTATTTGACTCATTCGAAAAAATTTAAAAAGTTAAATAAATTATTTAATTATAACATATTATCTGCTCTCATTGAAACAATTATGTATATCATTAGGTTTTACATTATGTTATAATTTATAGATAAATTATTTTAGAGGAAAATGATAAATATAAATATTTCAAAATAATTTATTTAGCTTTTTTATTCATCAAATTAGTCAACGGCTGCCCAGAATCTTATATTAAAGACCAGATGTAATATCAACTCTCATGTGTTTTCCTTGGTAATCACCATTTTATATGGTACCTATGAAAAGGGATTCCCATAAAATTGCGCAATCCAAATTACCATCGTTTTTTTAAATAATAATAATAATAATAATAACCAAACATTGCATACACTGGTAATTGGGCCTTGATTTACCATGATATCATGTTCTCATGACACTAACCAAACAGGCCAATATATGTCCCTTAGACTGGCATGGATGTTATAGTAATTAATATAATTAAAATATAATAGTACTACTAATCTACTATTACTTTTGAAATAAAAATTAACTTTGCACAAAATATCCACCATATCTCACTGAAATCTAGTTCCCTTCCTCGGATTGGATATTGTTTGGCCCTTGCACCCAATTTCTATCAAGAAAAAACTTATACTACTATTGTTTTTTGCCAATAAAACTTATATTAATTTCCTTACATTTATTTATTTCAATTCCTCAATTAAATCTTACCACATATATTTCTTAATAACAAAAATTCATATGAATACAATTTCAAAATTCTATTGCCCTATTATTAACAATAAAAATTGTATAAGACAATATTTGATTGAAAAATTGAACCTAATAAATATAAACAAATAGATTTTAAGTTTTGTCCTTTTACTAAAACTCCTATATTTTGGAAATGCGATTTTTTTTTTTGGACTGAAATGATGTTGAATTTTCCTTTTATGTGTGAATGAATAATATTTAAATCAAATTCTTTATATTCATTATATCAAGTTTTTCAATTACAAATAACCACCTTATGGAAAAACTTGACATACTAAATTATTTAAGTTTTTTCGTTTATGAAAATATATCGTGCTTGCATCAAATATATATCACTAAACCTCTAAGCCAATCAATCATTGGAACACCGTGGCCTGACAACTAAGCATTCACTTCATCCTTCATTCGTCAACAGTTTTTCACACACTTACGAATCTACATGTACATTGTCGTCATGTCTATTCCTTTTTTTTTCAAACCCAAACGTAGTCTATTCAGTTGTCAACCTACTTTTAAATATCATTCGTCGTCCAAATTAATAACATTAATTACAATGACTAATTATTTGGACCTATTCAGTTCCCCATGCATCATAAGTGAGTTTTGTGTTCCCTGTAATACCCTGAAAATCTCACTTATGATAAGTATCATATTGAGTAAATAATACCTATTGGAAATAGGTGAATATGTGCCCTGAAAATCTCACTTATGATAAGTATCATATTGAGTAAATAATACCTATCGGAAATAGGTGAATATGTGATATCAAATTTGTAGGGGAAAAATCTCTTGAAAATTAGAGTGCCAAATGACGAAAATGCCCTTGTAGGACATAAATAACTTAGGAAAATTGTGAAAATCCTGAAAGGTAGTAAAATAATTATTAAAATTGAGAGAATATATTGTATCTAATTTTGGTAATTTAATAAATCATAAGCTTGGAAGAATTGTAAAATAACAACTATAAAGTATTTGGAGATCATAACTAACTCCATAATTATTGATATTTTACATGGGAGATAAAATAGCTATGTTAGTTCTGATTTTGAGAGGAAGTAGTTAGTTCTAAATAAGAAAATTATCAACAAATAATAAGTGATTGATTAAATAATTATTGGTTAATTATTTAAGCTTGAACGATGAAATAATTGTGATAAATTGTGTAGAATTCTATAATTAATGGTTTATGGCTAGAAAATTAGCATAAATATATTTTATAATTAATTGGAAAATTCGAAGGAAAATTGGTAAGATTGAGTAATTTTAAGCCTAATTGCAAGAATGGACCAATAGGAAATTTTGTGAAAAATTATGTAAAAATAATTAAAATAATAATTAAATAATTAATTAAAAAATAAAATAAAAATATATATAAAATAAATGTGTGTGTGCCGCCATCTTTGTGTGAGGTGTAAAGATAGGAAATTGTTAGAGTGTAAAAATAAAACTCCTAATTTAAAGGTAATTAAATAAAATAGTAAAAAAGGTAAATAAACACCGACAGAAATTGGATCCTATCTAGAGAACCAGGAACAGGATTTCTAAAGTCAGTAAAGAATATGAAAGAGTGGATTTTTATCTTGAAGTAGACTGTTCTGGAAGTTATTTCGAGATCGGTGGAGCATTTTGATAATAAGACGAAATAGGGTAATCTGTGAAAAGGCGGATAGTCACGATTTAGAATTTGAAGAAAATAAATTGTAACTCAACATCCGGGGATGAGTTTATGATTATCTGGACATATTTGGAATCGGTGGATTTTTATCCGAGGTTGATGATTTCGGAAGTTCGTTAAAATGCAGAGCACGTTTTTAGTAAAACTTCAGCAGGACTAGAGAATACCTGGACGAGATCAAAACTTTGTTTAGACCAGGAATTTTTAGTGAGTGATAAAATGTCTTCAAAGTTGTGATTCCAGATTTCTAAGATTTTACAAGATTACGCGATTCGGACACCGATCGAGAACTTCGCTGGCCGAGACCTTCTAGAAATGACCACATGGCACCTTGTGATTGGCCAAGGGGTGCCACCTAAGGGGAGGGCAGGTCGGCCAAGGAGGGAGGAGAGACGGGAAAACTTGTTTTCTAAGTTTCCAAAATGAAGGGCCAGGATTCGATCTCATAAAGTTGATCCGACGGTTGAAATTCCATGACTTCTTCTATAAATAGCAAGCACCTCCCTTTGAGTTTTTCACACCATTTCCTCTTGAGGATTTCAAAAATAGAGAGAGGTTCTAGAGAGAGAAGCTCGGGGAAATCTGCAGCGAAGCTCGAGTAAGTTTTCGGTCTAGAGTCTTGAGCTTTCGTAGTTCTTTTGGTAGTTGGAGTAGAAATGTTAGATTAGTCTTTAATCTTCCAAGTATGATTAGATATCATATGTTAGGGGTATTTTAAGCATGAATTTCGAAAATCATGGTGGGGTTGAAGTTCTGTCAAAATTTTGGAAAGTCGGAGTCAAAGTAGCGAAGCGCTGGCGAAATTCCGCCGATTAGGGGAATAGGGGCAAAATGGTAATTTTTACCTAAAATGCCTGTTATGATGTCAAATATTGATAATGGTGATATTATCATTATAGGATATCAGTAATCTTGATCTGCTGTCGTTACGCTGTCCGACGTACCGCTGTCAGCTCGCTGTTTCCGTCAAAAGTGTAGTTTCCGTCAAAACGTACCAGAAGTACCGTATATTGTCAACGGAGGTACGTTTGCGTACAGTAACACTAACACTGATGTTTATGATATTCATATAGGTGGTATGTGTATTATATGTGATAGATGATGACTTTATGTTTGTTGTGTGTTTATGTACTATTAGGGTACGTACGTTCGCGTACTGTAACACTAGCTCGGATGATTATTGAATGCATATATGTGATGATATGTTGTGTGAATAGTTTGGTGCCGAAGGCAAGGCTAGTCTATGTGGGTGTGCCAATTAGTCGCCGTAAAGTCGGTGAGGCCCCATGATAGACACTTACACAGCCATTCTATTCGGTACTATATGCACCGTGTCTATGGAATCGTACATAGATGCACCGTGTCTATGGAATCGTACATAGATGCATTGTGTCTATGGAACCGTACTTAGATGCACTGTGATCAAGGAACCGTACTTGGATCACTACTACAGTTTTTACGGGTTATTGTCATGATAATCTTTGTATTGTTTTCCTATATGGATCGTTCTTTGTGATTCTAGAAATATCATTACGCATATGTTGTTTATAAGCATGAGGTTAACAGTTACTCGAGATCCAATGTGGTAAATTGGATCTCGGCTATAGCTTTAGGGTCCGGAGGACCGAGGGCCGAGGAAAGAAGCAAGCAGGCCACGTAGAAGATCCAGTTGAAGATTTCTTTCTGTTGTATTATACTTTTGAACCACACGGTTTTTGTACCGCTGTTGTATCCAGCCAGACTTACGACATTTTGTATGTACATATCAGTTACTCAATCGCTCCGATGCTCTACTCTGATTATTTGAAATGATACTCTGATGAAAAAAATATATACTGCTTTTGGAAATTGGGATGTTACATTCCCCATGCAAAACTTCCGACGAATGACATTAGAAATTTGCATCTATTTAAACCGTATTGTTGAGTATTCCGTTTCACAGATGAATGACTCATTACAGTATAAACGTTCATCATTTTAATCCTTCTCACTCTGAACAGAAATGGCACTTGGGAAAGGTCTTTCCTTTGGAATGGGTTCCGTTAGGGTTGCATCATTCTCTGAACTTAATGAAAGCCGTTGTGACTGGTCTATATTAGTTAAGGTTGTTGATAGTTTCTGGGACATTCCACCAACGAAGATGCACAAGCAAATGATGTTTAATGTCATCCTTGCTGATTGTCAGGTTTGTTGTAGGTTTGACCATATGGTTTAACTGATGTCGTTGTTGACAAAGAGATACTGTACCGTTTAGATTTTGAGATTGTGGACTCACGGTTGGAATGACTCAAAACCCAAATCCATGAAATAAATATTTTCTAATGCCTTCTTTGTTTTAAGTATTACTTCGTTTTTAGTGGCGAGTCCTTTCCCTTTGTTGCTTCCTTGGATCACCTGGCTTTACAGGCTTCTGTTAACTACTCCTGGGTTGCACAGCAGTCAGATTTAGTTGTTGCCTTACTATGCGTCAAGATGAAGAGAATGAGTGGTTATATATATATATATATATATATATATATATATATATATATATATATCATTTTCTGTTGCCTCAATGTTTATACAACACTTCGAGACTATTTTTTTTTTGGATATTTACTGTAGATGGCGAAATCCTCTTTTTGAGCCACTTTGATATGTCTCAGGCGATTTTCAACTATAATCACCAAGTCGTTGTTGATTTTAGTCTTGAACTTAGTCGCGCGTATGCTTCTCAGTTTGTTCATGGAATTGAATCTTCTACTACGTGAAAGCCTGTGTTTCAAGCATCTCTATCCAGCCCGCTCCAATATTAGATTTTCCACCGTCATTTAATTTTATTTATACGTACCAACTTTGTTTCTCAATGCACTTAGTCTTATTTTCCTTTTTCTATTTAAGTTTGTAATGAACAATCATATTAGTGGTACGTGCTCATTTTGTATCTTTGTGATGCACGTACGATTAATTATGTTTAAAACTTTTGTGGGTTTTTCACCTTCAAATATTTATGACAATATATTTTCGTTTAAGCGTGTATTTCGACGTCAAATATATCATGTCTGATATTTTTCTTCTTGGTTTGTGCCTTCTGACATGTCGGATCAACTTCATATCTTAAAGTTTATAATGGCTACATGTAATGTTCTATCCTTAACCTCACATCTTGATGGGTAAAGAAAGATTCAAATTCGTTTCTCATTCGTATTAACCTGCAACGTATCAATAATTTTTCCTTAACATGCAATTTTTTTCTTAATTATTTGATTTTATCAATAAGTTATTTGGTCATTATCATTAATTGTGTATTAAAATTCTTAACAACCCTTTTGAAACTTATTTTCTCTACTTATCATGCTTTATTGTATTTGCCAATACATCATCAAATAAAACAAATTAATGAAGTTTAATCATTTATTTTTTTCAATTAATGATAGTCCAAAACCCCCGACCAATTGCGAGAAAGTTTATGAATAGAAATTCCACTTAAAAACTTTATTTACTTTAAAATTAAACTGAATGGGAAAAAAAGGTTGTTTACTTAAACATTTTACTTATTCGTTTTTCATCAATTATAAAAAGTCAATTTACTTATTCTATTTATCATTTCACAAATATTTATTTAAGTGACTATCAAATAAATAGAAAACGAATAGACAGTTGAGATATGCCAAAAGTATTTTTTTCAAAAAAATAAAAAATTTGTATCGATGCACCTGCTTAAAACCTGGTACTGTGCACGTCTTTACAACTTCTTTAGCAGTTATCCAATTCCAATCTTTCTCAAAAAACGAACAGTTTCTCTTTATGTTTCATGCGCCTCTTCATTCCTTCTTTCGTTTTTCAAAACTTCAAAACTATTTAAAAACAGTTCACCTTCTCATTTTATATTGTTCGTCTGAGTTCTCAATTTCTGACTTCTCAATTTCTTACTTGCCTCTTGAAATGGCCATCACTATGATAAGCAGTTTGCAAAATTCCACCGAAGATTCTTCCAACATTATGTTGATAGTGAAAGTTGATAGAATAGTTTCCAGATATGTAGAAAGGTGTTGCGCTAGCCATGCTCGGCCCTTACTAGAACTTGAGAGCGTCGATCTCATTGTCTTTGATACAACGGTTATGCTTTGTTCCTTCTATTTTAGTTTATTTCTTTTTTAAAAAAATTTCTGCTTTTCGTAAATTTTCATGTTTTCCATTTTTCATCCAGAAGGATACACGGATGATGGTTAGATTGATGAATATCACTCTCATGGACAAGCACTGCTGGAAATTGACGGAGGGTGCCTGTTATCAGATGTCGCGTTTTTTAGTTCGTGATGGAGGCGAAGGAGTCCATCCTTCCATTCACATTGTAATCACAAATAACTCCATAATAGGTCCTTCCATCCACGATTCAATACCACGTCATTGTTTCATGCTTAATTTTGTTGACGACACTAATTGGTGGGGGCATCCAACTAATCATCTTTGGATCGGTAAATAATCCATGTCATCGTTTACTTTATACAAATATTTTTACGGAGTTGTTTGCAAAATTATTTATACCTTTCTTTTTCCCTGAATTTAATTATTCAGATGTGTGTGGAATACTTCGAACGTATCATCGGTCATCTAATTACAAGTGTAGGGGATATACTCCATGTCTTTGATATTGGAGATCGAAGACAAACGGTATTCATAGTTGAAGAGTGTTTTAATTTCCCTTTTCATGTTACATTTTTTTGTTTGGTATCATTATTTGTCTCATTTATACTTTCAAAGTCTAGCAGGAAGAAATTTCTGATAAGATGTCTCTTGCAAGGTGATGCATTTGAGAGAACAGTTCGTTGTTGGAAAGCAACAATGTCAATTCTGGAGTCTTCGTTGTAGTCCAGTATGTCAGAATCATGAGGAAAATTGAGAGAGGTTGGTCTATATTCATAAGAATGTTAGTTTACTATATTTCGTCAAATGTCTGTCGTCGTAATTTTCCTTCTTTTCATATTTTAGGTATCGAGCTTTCATCTGTTCTCGGTGCTACTCGCGTTTTTATAGATCCAGATTATCCAGAAGTTGCCCTAGGCGTATGATATAGTCTGTTCAATGAATGGTAGTATCTTTAATTGTATTGCGATATAATATAATATTTATGGTTTATTTGTCATTTGTTATCATTATGACGATTTTCCTTCTTACCCTTTACTCTGTCATCATTTATTACTGGTTAGGAGTAGTTAGTCTGTTTCATTTTACACTGCAGTTGGGTTTGTGTAATAAATTTGAATTAAATGTGTATTCAACAACTCGCGAGTGTTAGTCAATAGAAACTTCCATTAATGCATTTTCAAATTCAAGTGATGATAATGGCAAATATCGATCTTGCACACGCGAACCCTACTTCCATTGCCGATAAAACGCATTGACACAATGCACACTTATCAATATAACATAGGCATTTGTGTCAAAAGAAAAATTGATGATTAAATAATTAACCGAGATATTCATGATCCGGAGAAAAATGTATTTCATATTGAACATTATCTTGCAACCACTTTTACGTTAGAAAATGAACCAAAATAGTAGGGTTCGCGTCAAATCCAACCACTTTTACGTTAGAAAATGTTAAAGGAATATTTTTAAAAAGTAATTTATTTCTTTCTCGTGAAATATATCCCCTATAAAAAGCTGAAAGGCTCATGTTTTTACAAAATGCAAGAACAAAGCATAATACAACTCTGCTGTCAAAGATATCTCTCTCTTCATTTCTTTAAAGAAACCTGTAGTAAGCAAATACAATTTCCACTCCTTACACCTGATCATATATATTTCTCCAGTTGATCGATTAAATGCTTTTAATGTATCAGGTGATGAACTATACTTTCTTTTCTGATGTCGATGATAGCAAGGATACATGGTCAGTAGTCGCAAAAGTTTTGCGGAAGTGGGTCGTCGAAGGAAGGTTGCGCCATATGCGGTATGGAAAGTTGGAATGTTACTTGCGGATGAAAATGTACATATCTTTATGTTCGTAAATCTGTGTCATTCGCAATTCAACTACAATTTTCATTGTTTATAATTTAAGTTTATATATCTAAAATATATATGATGTGTTAGGGTTCAAGAGTTGAGGTTTCTGCAACACACAAAAATCTCATTGACAAATTGAAGGACCAACCCAGAGAAGGAATTGTTTACAATTTCCGAATTTTAGTCTTGGACAACGATGATAAGTATAGAATCACAACAACTCCATGGAAATTCAACTTCCACAACCATACGTATATCGAAGAAGCTGATGTTGTTATTTCAAATGAGGCATATAATTTGAAGAAAATTGCAGAAATACAACAAGGCAATATTAGTGATGGAGATTTAATAGGTTTGCCCAGTATATGTTAACAATGATGAAGTCAGCGTTTCATTTTGCCATTTATAAACCATGATGTTAATGTTTCAAATCATATAATCACAGATGTCATTGGATTTTTGCAAGCTTTTGGACGTTTGCAGGATCAAAGAAGAGAGTTTGATATTATAAAGAGACTAAATTTTAGCATTGCTGATGCGAAGTAATATACCACGCTATCTTTCTGTTATCATTTTATTGACATATTTCATGGTATTATACAGAGTACTTCAAAAAAATAAATTTTCGTAATGTAATTCTTGAAATAATTTTAGTAAGAACATAATAAATATTACTCTTTGGGGGGATTGTGCTGAGGAAACTTATGGGAAGAAGCATGAGGACATGGAACCTCCAATTACAGTGCTTGTCCGTTTTGCAAGACTGAATAGAAACACAGGTTGTGCACAACTCATGACATTTTCAATCATCTAATTAAGGACTAAGTTTTACATTTTCTAAAATGATTGACTGATAGCCATTTTTTTTTATCAGATTATGGACATTTGAGTAATGCCTTTAATGCTACTTTGGTGACTTTAAATCCTGACATTCCAGAGACAGCTTTACTAAAAGAAAGGTTGGATTACACTTTTGCACATGAGTATAATAATTATGTTTGCAACTCTCTTTCTTTAGTTAAGACAATTTATTTCAACGTTGACAAAATATCATTTACAAACTTAGTCAAGACTCTGTTGGCAGCCAATTGTTTGGTCAAATAACAAATGTGGATTATCCAACATACTCATCTGAATCTCTTCTAACCTTCCGAACAAGGATTCCTTTGTGTGACATTTCTAAGCTAGAACAAGTAAGTATCATGTTTTTGGTCTATGGCTTATTATAGCCAGCGTTATTAAGTTCTAGAATTTATCTCAATAATCCGCATTTTGATGATTACGAGTTTGTTAACATGAAAAAATTACAATATTGCTTTATTGTGTAGGAGTGTGATATTGTGACAAAGGTTACTATTCAAAAATGTGAAACATTATATGGATGGGTGTACGATGCATGTCCGTGTGATAAGAAACCTGAGTATCAGCCTAATGGTTCTCTTAGGTGCACAAAGTGTGATAAGGATGTACTTATGACTGATCCGAAGTAAGGTTTTTTTTTTTTAATGAAAATGTTCACAAAAAAATTGAAAAAAATTGTCCTGATTGGCTTCATAAACATTTCAATTTAAATTGATAGATATAAGGTTCACTACAAAGTGTACGATGACAACGGAAAATGTTCGATCATATTTTTTCGATCGTCATGCAACTGAGTTATTGGGCCAATTTGCATCAAAGATTAAAGAAGATATGCAAAAGGTTGTTAAAAACTCAGTAACTTATATACATGAAATTAATTAATATGAGTGTAGTATATTGACTCATTTTTTGTTTCTTTTCTTTCTTTTGTTGAAACAGGAGGGTAGAAACACTACTATACCTAAAGAGCTTGATGAAATTGCTGGGAAGGTTGTAATTGTCAAACTTCGAATTAAAAGCCACAACATAAAACATCGGACAAGTAGCATTGGCGTTACACAGTTTTGTGCTGACAATCACTTACTGGAAAATTTTAAATATTCAGATCAGGAGGTCAATAATCTTAGCATATCAGAAAAAAAAACATTTATTTGTACTATTGAATTTAAATTATACATTTAATTAACTGTATGTTGTGTTCATACTTGTAGGAAGAAACAACAAAGATGGTAGAGGTACAACTATTCCTTTAATAATCTAATGGAAATAATGTTGTGATATTGCTTTTAGTACTTAATTTTCTATCCTTGTAGGAATCAACTGCCTCCAGGGAGACCGTATAACAGAATCACAGGATAATGTAATTGAAGATGATGATAATACACTGTCACAACTGATAACACCACCTGAGGCTAACACATAAAGGAAGACACTTGGCAATGATATTCCAGTTGTATGTGAAGACCTTGGGCTTGCTGAGTTATGCACCCCAAAAATGAGCTCCACAAAACCTATGAAAAACATCAAGAAGGAAAAGTGAATTTTGTAATGTTAATAGTTTTACCTCTACGAATGATTCACTAGATGTAATAGTTGTCTTTCAATACTTTATTTGTTTTCTAGCTTTCTTTTTATGTGTTCCAGACTATGTCACAAGTGCTCTATCAGTTTCTTAATGTTATTTCTCTATAAGCTATAATTTAACGGTTTACATCATGTTGTTGTTTGCATTCAATGTTGGATCATCGGCAATATATAAATTTGTTCCCAAATGTCTTTACTAAGGTAGTCTAATACTAACAAACTTTTTAAAAAATAAAATCCAACATGAAATTAAATGTTTCCCTTCATGATTTCTTTATCGACATAAAATTTACAATATAAGAATATATGTTAAACACAAGATTATGTAAAGTCATACATGAAATAACTGTGTATAGATAGGTCCATGCATTAATTAGAAAATATAATTAATCATAACTGAGTTCAACAAGATAATTAAATGTGGTGAGACCTAATTTTCAATCACAATTTTCTATAAGCAATGAATATCAGTCATGACAACTGTGAACATTTTTCCTCCGTCCTTCAAATTTTATAGTTGTTTGCCATTAATTAAAACGAAGCTTTCTTATATGACGATCCATACCATGCCATCAATTGAAGAATCAAATGCAATCTATCCGTGCATATAGGTTCAATTGAACATTTTTCCGACGTCCTTCAGGAATTCTGTACTGAAATGAAATTTACAATATAAGAATATATGTTAAGCGGTTGATTATGTAGAATCACACATGTAAATTCGACAATTATATTTGATTTTTGATTGAATATATTTCAAACTAAATTTAATTTTTAAGTTTTTTTGTCTCGGTAGAGATGTACATATTATTCCTTATAGATGCCAATTGTGTAAATACCCAAACTTAGGAAAAATTCTGATCTTAATGTTTTCTATAAATGTTAGATGAAGATTATACGTGGTATACTGATGCAATATCTTTGCCTTTGAACCGGAACAATATCATTTATTAATTGTTGTTATAGTTTCAAGAATATCAAAAAGTCTCAATGTTCACAATTGGCAAGAACAAAAGCTTATTGAGTAATAAACAAAATTAGTTGAAATAACTGTGTATATGAGGTCAATGCATTAATTAGAAAATATAATTGATTGCATCTGAGTTCAACATGATCATTAATTTTGGAAGGACCTATTTTTCAAACACAATTTTCTATAAGGAATGAATTTCAGTCATGACAACTGTAAACAATTTTCCTTCGTCCTTCAAATCTAATAGTGGTTTATCATTAATTAAAACGAAGCTTTCTTAAAGGACGATCCATTACTAAAATTGAAGAATCAAATGGAATCTATCCGTCCATATAGGTTCAAGTCAAATCTGTCCGTCACTTCATTGAAAGAGAATACACTTACCGCAGTCCATTTTATACATTTATGACAATGCGCTATGGATGATAAGCTCAGTGATATTCCAGTTATTCATAAAGATATATTACATATATGGAATGTTGTATAACAAATCAATAATGTTATGACTCGAAAACCTGTCACGATTCGAACAAAATAATAGCAGATATGAGGAAGAAGCGGTCTGAGTTTCTTAAAAACAAAGAGAATGAAGGAAGATGTGAGAATGAAGGAAGAGGTCAGTCTTTTTAATTTTTATTTTCATATTTTCAATTAATATCCGCTTATGTTTGGCTGTATCCAATTTCAGTATGTAATAATTTTTAAACAATCTGTTTTTGTAGGTAAACGTATATGTACAAAAAGTGGTGACAAAACTATTTTCTGTAATTCTTTTTCGTTACCAATAACAAACGTAACTTGTTGATGATGAATTGTTTTGGTGAAATAATTCACAATGACTTGCCGAGTTCTCAGTCTTCTCTGTTAAATCCATTGCCAGAGGACAACATCCAACCAGTATTATCTGATATAACCAACACACCGAGTAGCTCAAATTATATGCAAAGAAACATCAGTTGTTTAACTTACAGGAGCAAGCTTACTCTTAGTCCACCAGTTCACCCGCAATCACAATCAGTCAATCAAAAGAAAAGTGTAAAGAAATCTTCGAAAGAAATTCGTCAAGTAGCCACTGATTTATGCAGTAGGCTAAATCCTCCAGTATACCAAAGTAAGTATGATTTTTTTTTTTTGTCCATGTTTTTAATTGTACATAATTATTTGACCTTCAGAAATGTTTTTTTCAATTATTATAGTAGATTCCAGAGTTAATAACGACCAACCTGATCGCACGAACCATCATAAAGAGCCATGGAATAATCTCAGTAGTATCTTTCGTTCCACCTATTTAGATGATGGTGATGCTTGTCATGTATGTCAAGTTTGTGGTCTGAAATGTGGCTTGCAGAAAGATTGAAAGGTGTGAAGAAAAGTGAAATGCCACAATTTGGTATTTGTTGTTGTAATGGAAAGATTATTGTCCCTTTATTAAGAAGGCCTCCTAAAGAGCTTGATGAACTCTTTTTCAGCAAACAATCAGTGCAGTCAAAAAAAATTTTGAAAAATATCCGTACGTACAACAACATGTTTTGTTTCACCTCTATGGGTGGCAAAATCGACCATTCAATAAACTCTAGAGGAGGAGGTCCTTATGCATTTGTCCTTTCAAGTCATAACCACCATTTGATTGGTAGCTTATTACCCCCTTAGGGGAATCCTCCAGTTTACGCCCAACTATATATTTACGACACCGAAAATGAAATTTCAAATCGAATTTCAACGGTGAGGTAAGATTTGTATAAGTTTTTTGTGCCATTGTACAATACTCTTTATCATATATATCAAAAGTTAAAAGAATTTTTGTTTTTTTTCAGCCGTCATGTTGGTGCTGAAAATTTGGATCACAACATTGTTGAAATGTTGAAAGAATGCTTGGACAAGCACAATTGTGTGGTCAAACATTATAGAAAAGCAGTGGAAATTATTAAGGAAAATGTCATCCATGATATTAGTATAAGACTAATTAGAAGTAGCAACTCAAGTGGGCTATCTAATCAATATAATATGCCAACAACTTCAGAGCTTTCCGCTCTAATTGTAGGTGACTTTGACTCTTCATACACGAAGAGAGACATAATTGTAAAATGACAATGTGGAGGATTACAAAGGATCGATGAGCTACACATGGCATACCTACCACTGCAATATCCATTGCTTTTTCCATATGGAGACAACAGGTACGACTCAACAAATCAACACGCTCAAGAAACACTCTCAGCAACAAAAAAGAAGAAGAAACTAACACCTAGGGAATACCTGGCATTCCGGTTAATGAGGAGGAAGTCTGAAAGGTCAGTCATCTTGCATGGGAAAAAATTACTGCAACAGTTTATTGTTGACAGCTACTCAATGGTTGAAAGCGATAGGCTTGACTACATTAGAAAGCACCAAAAGGAATTAATGGTAGATCTTTATAGTGGACTAACAGATGCACTCACAAGAGGGGAGACAAGACCTTCATCAACAGGGCAAGAGTTATTCTGCCATCTTCTTTCACAGGTGGCGCACGATACATGATTCAAAAATATCAAGATGCTATGGCAATTTATGCATGGGCTGGTTATCCAGATATTTTTCTCACATTTACATGCAACCCTATGTGGCCTGAAATTACTCGCCATTGTGACCAAGATGGTTTAAAACCATGTGATAGACCAGAAATATTGAGTAGGATATTCAACCTCAAGTTACACAAATTAATGCAGACTTTGAAGGATGAGAAGATATTCGGATCAATTAAAGCAGGTACAAAATTACAATTATTTCTACATAAATTAAATCATCATTCCATGTGTGTTAAACATTTAGAGATAATTGATAATAGACTTTGGTATTTTAATTATCCAGATAACGTGCATTTGAAGTTCTAAATGCTATTTTGTTTTTAATTTGAAAAAATTGACTACAACCTTCTGCATGTCAGTATAGTAATTAGATTATGCAAAGTATGGTGATAGGTTTTAATGAGAAAAACTTATTTTTAAGTATGAAGTTTACTTGATATCATTATAACAACTCTTTAATTATTTGTGAATGCAGATGTATACACTGTTGAGTTCAAAAAAAGAGGGTTACCACACGCACATATCATTTTATGGTTGTCTGAGTCGGACAAAATAAGATCATCGTTTGAGGTAGATCAACTAATATCAGCAGAGATACCAGATAAAGTTCAAGATCCTGAACTGTATGAATTAGTTGGAAGCTACATGGTTCATGGTCCATGGGGTCGATCATCAAGAAGTGCGCCTTGTATGAAAGATGATAAGTGTTCAAAATACTTCCCAAAAAAATTTTGTGCACGTACAATGTTAGATGAACATGGTTATCCAACATATCGTAGGAGAGATGACGGTCGTATGGTGTCAAGAAAGGGTGTTCAACTCGATAACAGATCTGTCGTCCCTTATAATGCTACATTGTTGAAATTATTTGGTGGTCATTTGAACATTGAAAAGACAAATCAATCACGTGCTATCAAGTACCTATTGTGACATCCCATTTTCAAAAGCAGTATAATTTTTTTTTCATATATCAGAGTAGAGCATTGGAACAAAAGAGCATTGAGTAACTGATACAACATAATACAGTGGCGTAACTGCCTGTTCATAGAGAACAATACATTATCTGTTCAAGTCTTAGATGTTCTTGATCGGGTCTTTAAGCGATCTTCACATGTGCTGCTAATTCAGCTTACGCTCATCTTCCGTCCTCGAGTCTCCGGACCCTAAAGCTATATAAGAGCTGAGGTCCAATACCCACCGGACCTCAGGTAACGGTTAACCTTATGCTCAAATAATACAGTATACAGACAACAGACATTCAAGACAATACAACAGCATCTCATCAGATAATTGTGACACAGACAGAACATGAGCACAAAGCAATATGTAAAGTCCTACACAACAACAGATAATTGTGACACAGACAGAACATAAGCACAAAGCAATATGTAAAGTCCTACACAACAACAGATAATTGTGACACAGACAGAACATAAGCACAAAGCAATATGTAAAGTCCTACACAACAACAGTCTGCACATAAACCAGTGCCACGATGTGCGGCCGTGTCCTCGGTAACAGGAAAACACACTAAATTATTATCAAAACTATAACCGTATAAAAGCAAAAGCTAGATATCAATCTCTAAACGTATCTATCACATATATGTACTTAGCACACATGATTAGTGTTACAATGACGCGAACGCACCTTGAGTCTCAAGGATTTTCAATAAATACGATCCTCCTTGAGTGCACCGATTCACGACTTTTAGGATATCCTATAACATTATTACGCATTACTTCCTTCAAATAATATTGGTACTATTCACATATGCGATACTATTCACTATTCATGTATACGGTACTATTCACTATTCATCCGAGTATATTAGCCAAAAACTAGAATATTTTCTCAAAAGGTTATATTTATCATTATTGATCACTTTTTACCCTTGGTGGATTTATTATCCCAATTTTACCCTTAAATTTCTTCAAAAACGTATTGTTGGATTTTCTCCGTAAAATTCCATGAAATTCTTAGCATGTCTAGTTTTGAGGAAAAATACTTTTTTAGACCCAGAATTAGTGAATCATTCCCAGTTTAACGTTCTTCAACCTATGCCCAGAATTTTTTCCAGAAAACGTAGCCTAACTTTAGGAATTTTTATATCCTTTCACAGAGCTAAAAACATTACATATTATATATCAAAAGAAAGCCCTACATGTCTAATTTTATTCTGGAAAATATCATGATTTTAGAACCTCATTTGATACATAAAATAATTCCATTAATACGTCTGACTTCAACAACTCAGTTTCTGGAAAACTTCTTAATTTTCATATATCAATTCCAAAAATCATTTCCCAACATGTTTTTTACTCTATTTTTCGTTTAAAAAATATCTGAGCCTTAAAACATGAAAAGGAAACTATTCTATAATTTTATGAATCAAACTACAATTTTACTAAAAACTAAAGATTAAAACTCAAGAACTAGTGACTTACCCTTGAAGAACCTTGCTCCCTTCTCTCTTCTTGCTCCAAGAACTTCACTCTACTCCTCACTCTCTAATTCTAGGAATCAGATGTATTAAACTGATTTTGTGTGTAGAAGAATTTGAAGAGAAGAGCCCTCTATTTATAGGCAAATGGTGGAGTATGTGTGTTGTAGTTTGGTGGAGGATTGGTAGATGGAGGTAGGTGTTGAATATGTGTGTGTGAATTTGGTGAGAGAGTTGACAAGAGAATGATAGATGTTGTGTAGGAAAAACTCACCAACCACTTAATAAATACTTACAATATTCATATATACTACCATCTAATATTTATTTGCAAATATTAAATAAGTGTTTGGAAATTAAATCCATAATTTCATATAAGGATTTTCTTCCACAATTAACTTCTTTAAGCCATAAATAGAAACTCCAAAATTTATAGCCCCACAAATTATCCTCTAATTATTTTTCCTTGATTATATTGAAAATATGCTTTAAAATCCATAAAATACCTTTCATATTATTTAGGCACAATTTCTCATAATAAATTCCCACAAAATATTTCTTATTTCCAAATCAAAAATTTGGGGATATTATATATTCCTTATTACATTTACGTATGAATAGTAAATACGTAATAGTAAATATGTATTTGTGAATAGTAAATACTATTCATGACCCATAAAAATATTGTTTCTAAATTTGTCACTCCCAAAAATAGGGCCTAATAGTCTTCCAAAAATAGACTAATTTTAAAGTCTTTAGATTGAAAATTTGGGATATTACACCTATTTAAATACATAAGTAAAGGGAATGACGGTGTTATAGCTGGTATATATAACAACAACGATCATCCAGGCTCTCAACAATCACATTTGATGAAATTTCTCACTACCTCAATTGTCGATATGTATCTTCATGTGAGGCGTCGTGGATAATTTTTGGTTTTGATATACACCATAGACGACATCCACCTGTGGAGAGATTAAGTTTCCATCTTCCTCAACAACAGTCCATTTACTACAACCAAGGTGAAATAATGTCTTCACTTGTTTAAAGAATCAATGTTCATTGCTTGGTTTGATAAAAATAAGGATGACCCATATGCAAGAACACTTACTTATTCGCAATTCCCCAACTACTTTACGTTTGTTAGGGAAAAGAGATTTTGGAAAATTCGTGAGCGTGGATTCTCAGTTGGAAGGATGGGTCATTGTACACCAGCTCAAGGAGAACTATATTATCTTCGTTTGTTGCTTACAAAAGTTCGTGGCCAAAGAATTATGAAGACATCAAAACTGTTAATAATGTAGTTTTCCCAACATTCAGGGAAGCATGTTATGCACTTGGATTATTAGATGATGACAAAGAGTATATTGATGCAATTAAAGAGGCATCATCATGGGCATCAGGAAATTATCTACGTCATTTCTTCACTAGCATGTTACTAAGCCATTGTTTATCGCAACCCGCTATTGTTTGGGAGCAGACGAAAGAATTTATTTGTGAAGATCTGTTACATATTAATCATGGAGACCAACGTTTTCAAGGTATGTCAGTATGTACAATTTATAGTTTTACTTTAACAAATTAATTGTACATTACAACATTTCCATATTAACTTTTTTATTTTGAGTTGAACATTTTAACGAAGCGTCCTACTATATGAACCAAGTTTAGTATAATTTTTACTAATATTAAATTATGAGCATGTTTTCGAATTATTGTATCAGTTTATTATCTATCTACTTAATATGTATGTTCTATTTCTCATATGACAAAATTTTAAATACATTTTATTGTTGCAAAAAGATTTGAAGATTTCAGAAGTCATTAAGTAAATGCAGGCCTAAGTATAATTCCAAAACTCTTGCTTTGCACTTGAAAGAACTTAAAAGCTTCTTCATTCGGTGAAATAATATCCTAGGGCGTATTTATCTTAGCCACAGTGTCAACTATCGCAACCAAAAGTTAAAAACGCACCTGATTGATAGGAAGTACTTGGCCATTGCTTTTCTTAACCTTCTTCATTTTAATATAATTATTACTAATATTAAAGTATGAACATGTTTTAGAATTATTGTATGAGTATATTATCTATCTAATTAATATTTATGTTCTATTTCGTATTTGAGAAAAATATTTATACCTTTTATTGTTTCAAAAAGATGTGCAGATTTCATTCACCAATAAAGAGTCCTAAGCCTAAGTATAATTCAAAAACTCTTGCTTCGCAACGGCAGAAGTCTAGACGATTATTCATCGCTGCCTAGACCAGATGAAGACAACATCATTGATATCTCAAACCAGCTAATTCTTTAAGAGTTAAACTACAATAAGCAAAAAGAGAGGGAGGAATCAGAAAGATTGCAACGATTGATGGCTGATGAACAAAAGCAAGTATTTGATGAGATCATATGTGCAATTTCTTCAAAAAAATGTGGTTTCTTCTTCTTGCATGGATTCGGTGGAACTGGTAAAACTTTTATATGGAATGTGTTAACAGCTTCTATTAGATCAATCCGGGAATCATACTTAATGTAGCATCAAAGTGGAATAGGCCGCAACTCTACTACCATCCCGGTAGAACTGCACATTCAAGGTTCTGTATACCTATTGATGTCAATGAAGACTCTATGTGTTCAATTACACATCACTCACCGATGGCAAATTTACTCAAAGCTTCTAACATCATCATTTGGGATGAAGCACCAATGGTGAAAAAACATTGTATTGAGGCTGTTGATCACACGTTGAGGGACTTGATGAAGAGAAATTGCATTTTTGGTGGAAATGTGTTGTCATGGGTGGCGATTTTAGGCAAATCCTTCCTGTCATTCCAAAATCTGGGCGAGCTGAGATTGTAGATGCATCTATCAACGCTTCCTATCTCTGGAATGAATGCAAATTACTGAGCTTAACAAAGAATATGAGGCTAAACTCTTCCAACAATCCAATTGAACAACAAAAAATAAAATCATTTTCAGATTGGTTGCTTCTTGTAGGAGATGGAGCCATTGGATTACCAAATGATGGCATTGCAGAGATCCCAATTCCTGAAGATTTATTGCTTAATGATGATTGTAATCCAATTAAGTGTATAGTTGAATCTACTTACCCAAATTTAATAGAGCGTCTGTTCGATGAAGATTACCTGAACAAGGTGTACTGTAATGTTAATAAGGAACATTGATCAAGGCTGGATTGTGCAATGGAACAAGGCTTCAAATTTCACAACTTGGGAAGAATGTGATTGCAAAGGCATTGAATGACACAAGCATTGGTGAAGATTTTGATACAAACAAAATTGCCTTTCAATATGACAAGAATGCAATTTTATAATTATTTCTTTTGCCATGTAACAACCCGAATTTACCAAAAGCGGTTTTCTATAATTTTTTTTTAAAACATCTTTTCACATCATCGAGTAGAGCATTTGAGCGGAAGAATAACCGATATATATATTCAAAATGCCCAATGGCTAGTTACGTAAATGGTATAGTAACCGAGAGTTTCCAAAAATAAAAGGACAACATCGGAAAGTCTTGATCGGAACCATGATTCTCGCTGCTTTCCTCTCTTCTCGGTCCTCGGTCCTTCCGACCACTGACGCTATAGCCGAGATCCAATTTAACACATTGGATCTCGGGTAACGATTAACCTCATATTCACATATACAGTATATCATCCACAATCATTCATATTAACAGTATAACAGATGTGTCACACGGAGTGCATAAAGATGGGTCACACGTAGTGCATGTAGATGGGTCACACGTAGTGCATGTAGATGGGTCACACGTAGTGCATGTAGATGGGTCACACGTAGTGCATGTAGATGTGTCACACGTAGTGCATGTATTCAAAAGCTCATAACAATACTCACAACATATCATCCGACTCACAACCACAAATACGCATACGATCAACATCGGCGTTAAGGTTACCAAGACGCGCACGTACATACTTTCGTAAACCGAACAGAATGGCCGTGTAAGTGTCTATCATGGGGCCTCACCGAGTTCACGGCGACTTAATGGCTTACCCACATAGACTAGCCTTTCCTTCGCACCAAAACTGTTCTAACATATTTGCATTCAATAAACATACCATAACAATACACATAGCACATACATGCATACCATGAACATCCGATTAGTGTTACAGTACGCGGACGTACCTTCGTTGACGAATTACGATATTTCTAGCACGTTTTACGGAAAATCGTGAAATCTCCAACAACGGCCGTCGGCAGCGTATGTGAATGACAAATTAGGATTTCGACGTCCTATAAGAGTAATATCACTTTCATTAGTGATTTGATACAATAATCGGCATTCTAGGTAAAAATTACCATTTTGCCCTTCTACCCCTAATTGGCGGAATTTCGCCGACACTTCGTTACATCGACAAATTTTCTTCCCGAAATTTTGCCGAACTTCGACGCAACTATGATTTTCGAAAATAATGACTAAAATAGCCCTCCCATATGATACCCAATCATACTTGAAAATTTAAAGGCTATTCTAACATTACTACCCTTATCTTTGAAAGAACTAAAAGCTTAAAGCTCTAGAAAGACTTACCCGTTGAAGACTTCTGAGAACTTCTCCGAGCTCCTCTCTCTTCTTTCTCTCTCAAGAATCGGTTTTGCACTTGAGAATGGGGTGAGAAAATGAAGAGGAACTCATGCCTTTTTATAGGCAAAAAGTGGGTCCTAAGGTGTAATTTTCCCTTCTCAAATTTTGGGTCCAAAGTTGTAATTTTCCCTTTTCATTTTAGAAAACTTCTTGAACAAGTTTTTCTCTCTCTTTTCCCTCTCTTGGTCGACATGCAGCAGCTGATGTGGCACAAAAATTGCATCATCTTGATGATGTAATTAACTTGTTAAGGAAGGTTTCGTACCGATAAACCTCGTCGGTACCGATTCGCGTAATTTCGGAAAAATCTCAAAATTATGGATTTACAACTTTGAAGACCTTTCTTCCTCATCAATAATATCTATTTAAACTTGAATTTTGACTTTAGATAGGGTTCCAACCGTCCATTGAAGTTTCTCAAAACGTGTCCGAACGCGTCCGGTTTGAACGCATTTCGAAATCACCAATCTCTTGGAAATAATTCACCGATTCCAAATTTGTCCATATAAATTCAAACTCATTCCTAGATATTGAGTTAGAATTTATTTTCTTCATTTCAAAAATATGCCTATATGCATTTTTCCTATTTTGTTTTATTAGGAAAATGCACAAACGGCTCGAATTAACTTAGGAAGAGTATAACGGAAGACAAAATTCCACTGATCATTATTTTTCCTTGACTTTGGAAATCCCATTCCTAGATCTCTAGATAGGATCCGTTTCCTAATTTCTAAATTACTATTCATAATATTTAATTATATTATTATAATATTGCAAGTTGTAACCAAATATCTTGATATTTTCTTTAATTCTTATCTTCAATTTTTCCTTTGAATTTTCGGTCAAAATCTGATCCTTTTTTTTTTTTTTTATATTTTCGTTTTATATTTTATTTAATATAAAATAATTATTTAATAATTATTTTATAATTTTCCTATTGGTCCAGACTTGTATTTAGGCTTAAAAATACCTAAACTCAACTATTTTTCTCCAAAATTTCCAATTAATTAGTAAACATGTTTTTACTAATTTTAAAACAAAAACCACTAATTTTAGGGTTTTACATAATTATTTCATAATTTCCTTTGCTCAGGTTTAAGTAATTAGCCAGAAATTACTTAATTACTCTTTTATCACTTGTTGATAATTTTCTTAATTAAGACACTCCTTTATCTTCAAACTTTTGCCTTAACATTAGAATTTCCATGCCTCATGCATTATTTTATAATTTACAAGGGTATTTTCCATAATTTTTCTAAGTCATTTATGTCCCTTAGGGGCATTTTCGTCATTTTGGCACTTTGGCCCTTAAATTCCCTAATTCAAATTTCGGGGTATTACATTTCTCCCCCCGTTAAACAAAATTTCGTCCTCGAAATTTGTACTCAAACTACTACTCGAACCCTGGACTCTGCTAGGCTCTGTCCTTCTCGGACTCTGGACTATACGCGTCGGATCTTCACTCTGTCTGTCAGCTGCTCCTCCTGGTGATCGAGAATTCGTTTTGGTTTGACCATAAAGTTTTTATCATGTTTTGAGTTGATATATATAGTGTTTCCGTGGTGTCACAATACCACGTACTTTATATATATTGCTTCGTGGCGCCCATAACACCGCGTACTTTAGTGTTTTAGCGTTTAGTGGCGCCCATAACACCGCGTACATAAGTGTTTCCGTGGCACCCATAATACCGCGTACTACACATTCATCATGTCGTATTTCGATATCTTTGTATCACCGTGGTTCCCATACACCACGGCAATACCATATATCTCGTACTCATGGATATCACGTCGTACTTCGATATATTATGTTCCCATGGTTCCCATACACCATGGCAACATAAGATACCTAATACTTAATAATAAAATCGTGGTTTGTTTTATAATCACTAAGAAACATGACAAATACTATCTCTAGGTCATGTGTAGTTTGGTTCTGACTTGAGAAGCTTGAGAGTGGTAAGTCATCACATTGTCATCTTTGCTGACTAGACATATCCCAATCCTTATCTATTGGTACCATTAGAAAATCTACTTGGATTTGGGATCATCAATTTCTTGATCTTGTGACCAACTTCTTCCTTGCTCCGTGAAAGCTTGTCTCACGAGTCTTTGTTCAACGTTAATTTGATTACTTACTTGTGAACTTGTAAGTTATGAACATTCTTTATGAATCTGCGGTACTATCCCGTTAGATCCAAAAACTACACCTCTATATTAACAACTCTGGCTATTCTTTCAAGTTGCCTTCTCAGCACTTTAGTTTTGTTTGACGTCATTTGATATGGCGCTAATCTAACACAATCGAGATTGTCGTTGACGTTAGGAAATAGTAACAAGATTTATATTATACTTGCAACTTGGTTCAAAACACGCTTTACAAGCTAAAAGCTTACACCTAATGGTGTAGCTACTATTACATCATAAGAAAATATCTATATGCATCCCAAAAGGATTCGTAGAGGTTTAACACCCGAATCATACTATAGTTGAACTAGATCTCTACGGAGCTCTAATATCATGGACCACCCCTGAAGGTTCTCCGGCCTCTTCATTGGTTAGAGCAAAAATCCGGCCTGGGTTCTGTGGCCTGAATCCCGCAGCTTTCTCAGGCGGTTCGGGGCAATGTGTCTGGTTTTTGACATCGTAGCAAACTCGTCTCTCCGTATTTTCTCGGGACAGTTTGTGCTAATGTGTCCGGCTTCGACAGTTGTAGCAAATCCTTTCCCCAACACAGTCATTACCAGGGTGATACCTTCCGCAATTAGGACATGGTTGGGATTCCGTGTTTCGTGAGTTTTTCGTTGCCCGTTTGGAATGGCCTCTTGCTCTCTCTTTGGGATTCATTCCAGGGTGCCTCTCTTACGTGAGGAGTTTCCACGGTTGCCTTCGCTACGATCGGCACGGCTACCATTGTGATTAGTGAGATACGTAACTCCTTGATTGCGTTCGGTCATCCGGCAAGACTCTACCGCTTGTGCCATGACAGAAACTGTTGAGACACCAATCGGCCCTTATGTCGTACTTTAGCCCGTGAATCAACTGTTCGCCTTCCGGCTCTCGTTAACATTACTTTTCAGATATGACGAATACCGAGACAGGTTGGTGAACCGGGCAAAGTAATCGTCAAATGATTCCTCCTGGCTTTGCTGGATTTGAAGGAACTCCTCCTCCTTGATCACCTGCACCGAGGGAGGAAAATATTGTTCATTGAATTTTCCTATGAACATCTCCCAAGTGACAGGGCAAACATGGGTTCGCAACGTCGTGGCTTCACTCTTCCACCATCTATGTGCGTCCCCTCCAGACTTATAAATTGCCAGTGAGCTTTCGGTCCCCTGGACATTCCATCACTTCGAAAATCTTGTCTAAGCTCATCGACCAATCCTCGGCCAATTCGTTCTTTCCATGAAAAGCGGATGGCTTGAGCTTGCAAGCTGTGTGACCCAATGTTGTGTGGTGTGCCGCACAGCTCTCCTATGTCGTGGAGGTGACTGGGACCTTTCTGATCCCTCAGATTCCTCATCGTGCTCATCACTTTGCTCGTTTTCTTCTTCTTCAGAATGTTGTTCTCCCTCAGCTTGTCGATCATGCAATTGTCTCTGTCTCTCATGCCTTTCCCCAAGGAGTTCAGCTATGAGAGCCCCTGTTCTTGCAGAGTTCTCCTCATTTCTGTATCTCATTTTGCTCCGGTTGGTTTGGTACCGCATTTACCCGAGGTTGTCTACCTCGTCCTCCGCCACTGGCCTCGCCTCGGCCTCTGGGAGCCCCGGCTCCTCTTAGGTTCGCCATGTCGCGTTCTTTTCCTCTATTAGGAAAACGTCAGATATATAAGGAAAACGTTGATTGGTATATCACGGATTCTATCGCACTTAGTATCTATACCGCACATAGACTCTATCACACTTCGTATTCACACTACGAACAAGCACCCGAAGTATTTCCCTCGTTCAGGGTTTCATTGATTTGGTCTACTCAAAACGGGTATGGAATTTCGCATCAAAAGTTCCTCTACAGTCAAATATGCATGTACGTATCTTTTCTATTCTCGGAGTTTTATCCAACGTGGCCCGGATCCACATAAACTCGGGTTAGAGTGATGTTCCACGAAAGTGGTACACCGATTCGAGGATGGTACACCAGTTCAATCGGTACACCGTAATAGGGTGGTATCTTGACTCGGGGCTATATCGGTACTCATTTTCAAAATATGCTCCAAGTTTAAAAGGCTTTTGAACATAACTTCGTTATCCGAACAGGATGGCGGGTAAGTGTCTACCATGGGGGCCTCACCGAGTTCACGGCGACGATTGGCACACCCACGTAGACTAGCCTTGCCTTCGGCACCAAAGCGTCCGTAATAACATAGCTAAATTCATGCCGGGACTACGGCTACGATACCATAAAATGTAACAACCCGATTTACCAAAAGCGGTATAATTTTTTTTTAAAACATCTTTTCACATCATCGAGTAGAGCATTTGAGCGGAAGAATAAGCGATATATATATTCAAAATGCCCACCGGCTAGTTCTGAAATGGTATAGTAACCGAGAGTTTCCAAAAAATAAAAGGACAACATCGGAAAGTCTTGATCGGAACCATGATTCTGTTGCTTTCCTCTCTTCTCGGTCCTCGTTCCTTCCGACCCTGACGCTATAGCTGAGATCCAATTTAACACATTGGATCTCAGGTAACAATTAACCTCATATTCACATATACGGTATATCATCCACAATCATTCATATTAACAATATAATGAGATGTGTCACACGGAGTGCATTACGCGCACATACATACTTTCGTAAACCGAACAGAATGGTCAGGTAAGTGTCTATCATGGGGGCCTCACCGAGTTCACGGCGACTTAATGGCTTACCCACATAGACTAGCCTTTCCTTTGGCACCAAACTGTTCTAACATATTTGCATTCAATAAACATACCATAACAATACACATAGCACATACATGCATACCATGAACATCCGATTAGTGTTACGATGCGGACGTACCTTCGTTGACGAATTACGATATTTCTAGCACGTTTACGGAAAATCGTGAAATCTCCAACAACGGCCGTCGGGCAACGTATGGAAGCAAATTAGGATTTCTGACGTCCTATAAGAGTAATATCACTTTCATTAGTGATTTGATACAATAACTGGCATTCTAGGTAAAAATTACCATTTTGCCCTTCTACCCCTAATTGGCGGAATTTCGCCAGCGCTTCCGCTACATAGGCTATTTTATTCCCAAAATTTTGCCAGAACTTCGACGCCATCATGATTTTCGAAAATAAAGACTAAAATAGCCCTCCCATATGATATCCAATCATACTAGAAAAATTAAAGGCTATTCTAGCATTACTACCCTATCTTGAAAGAACTACGAAAGCTTAAAGCTCAGAAAGGAAAACTTACCATTTGAAGACTTCTGAGAATTTCCCGAGCTCCTCTCTCTTCTTTCTCTCTCTAAATCGGTCTTGCACTTGAGAATGGGGTGAGAAAAACCAAAGGAACTCATGGGTTTATATAGAAAAAAAGTGGGTCCTAGGTGTAATTTTCCCTTCTCAAATTTTGGGTCCAAAGTTGTAATCCAAAGCCTTTTCAAAAAAACTTCTTGAACAAGTTTCTTCTGCATTCCCTCTCTTGGTCGAAATGCAGCAGCCCAAAAATAAAGGGTTTGCATCAATCTTGATGATGTAATTACCTTGTTAAGGAAGGTTTCGATCGATTTCTCGTCGGTGCCGATTCGCGTGATTTCGGAAAAATCTCAAAATTATGGATTTACAACTTTGAAGACCTTCTCTTCCTCACTTCAATAATATCTATTTAAACTTGAATTTTGACTTTAGATAGGGTTCCAACCGTCCATTTGAAGTTTCTCGAAAACGTGTCCGAACGCGTCTAGGTTTCGAACGCATTTACGAAATCACCAATCTCTTGGAAATAATTCACGATTCCAAATTTGTCCATATAAATTCAAACTCATTCCTAGATATTGAGTTAGAATTTATTTTCTTCATTTCCAAAAATATGCCTATATGCATTTTTCCCTATTTTGTTTTATTAGGAAAATGCACAAACGGCTTCGGAATTAACTTCCGGAAGAGTATAACGGAAGACAAAATTCCACTGATCATTATTTTTCCTTGACTTTGGAAATCCCATTCCTAGATCTCTAGATAGGATCCGTTTCCTAATTTCTAAATTACTATTCATAATATTTAATTATATTATTATAATATTGCAAGTTGTAACCAAATATCTTGATATTTTCTTTAATTCTTATCTTCAATTTTTCCTTTGAATTTTCGGTCAAAATCTGATCCTTCTTTTTTTTTTTTTTTTTTATTTTCGTTTTATATTTTATTTAATATAAAATAATTATTTAATAATTATTTTATAATTTTCCTATTGGTCCAGACTTGTATTTAGGCTTAAAAATACCTAAACTCAACTATTTTTCTCCAAAATTTCCAATTAATTAGTAAACATGTTTTTACTAATTTTAAAACAAAAACCACTAATTTTAGGGTTTTACATAATTATTTCATAATTTCCTTTGCTTAGGTTTAAGTAATTAGCCAGAAATTACTTAATTACTCTTTTATCACTTGTTGATAATTTTCTTAATTAAGACACTCCTTTATCTTCAAACTTTTGCCTTAACATTAGAATTTCCATGCCTCATGCATTATTTTATAATTTACAAGGGTATTTTCCATAATTTTTCTAAGTCATTTATGTCCCTTAGGGGCATTTTCGTCATTTTGGCACTTTGGCCCTTAAATTCCCTAATTCAAATTTCGGGGTATTACATTTACAGAGAAGTTTTCCAAAACCTTTTGTTACATTCATAGGAATAAGGTAGTTTACACTCTGAACTTTACCATTATGTTATTTGTAAAGTATCATTTAATCAATGAATTGCTAAAACTGTTACAGTATATGCAATATTTTTTAAGTCATTGTAGTATAAACATATCCGTGCAACGCACTGGTCGAAAGTCTTGTTAATTAAGATAACTGTTTTTAATGTTTTGAAACTATAAGCACCAAATCAATAGCAATTCCCGGGTCGGATCCGGACTAGTCAGAGCGAAGCTCTGGTAAATCGGATGGGCAACAAAAAAAAAAATATAGGGGCTAAGTTAGGTGAAATTTTGATGATTCAAACTTTTTTTTAAAAAAAAATTTAATCTATTATTTATTGTAATAAGAACATTCCCCTTTTAAATGTGTGTTTGAATTATTAGCTTTTAGAAAATAATTTTTATTATTTATAAGATAAATATGTAAAAAGAATTGGGAAAATTCATACAGGGACCCAATTAAGGCCT
The DNA here is from genome assembly GCA_025563575.1 of Acacia pycnantha. Taxonomy (NCBI): domain Eukaryota; kingdom Viridiplantae; phylum Streptophyta; class Magnoliopsida; order Fabales; family Fabaceae; genus Acacia; species Acacia pycnantha. The sequence continues at coordinate 54,574 of JAMWYP010000524.1, forward strand.
ATAATTGTAAAAAAGGCCCCAACAACTTTCACATACCAAAAATGGCTCTAGGGCCTTTTCTGAGATTTTTCATTAAAACGTTAGTTGTTAATGTGACTGATTTAGTTGTTAACATGGGTTGATATTGGTGTTAATATGACTGATTTAGTTGTTAAAATATTGTTGTTAATGCGACTGATTTAGTTGTTAACGAGTATTGATTTTGTTGTTAATATGGCTGTTTTTTTTTTGATATAAAAATTTTAGGAAAGGTTGGGCTCACCCACAATCCAAGGGCGGGCGCTTGGAGCCCAGTCCACGGGACATACCGGACGGAAGTACACATGCCTCCACCTCTACCAGCGTTTCCACTGCTTCCTAGACCCCTAGGATGCCTCCCCCAGCGCATTGACCAACGCAGGGATCAAACCCCCTCCCTTGAGGTGAGGAAGTCCGACCCCTTCGCCAGTTGAACCCAAGGACGAGGGGTTAATATGGCTGTTTTAGTTGTTAACGTTTATACCAGAAAAGACCCTAAGGCCCTTTTTGGTATGTAAAAGTTGTTGGGGCCTTTTTGAATTTTGGGCCTTAATTAGGCCCCTGTATAGATTTTCCCAAAAGAATTTTGTATCAGGGAAAAAAAAAATCTACCAAACACTCACTAAAGCCGTCTTGTAATCAGTCCAGAAATAGAAAAAATGCGTCTTCAATGATTCAACAACTCGCTGTAAGAATTTGGAGCCGTGGATAATGCGGCGTCTTTGTTCGTTCTTCAGTTGCGGAAAGTTGTAAGAATTTGCAGCACAATTCATGGCTTCTTCACTCTGTAGTTCGCTGCTACTTGGAATCCCCATACCCATTGCACATTACCAGCCTCCTTCGCGGCTAAGAGTTCCATCTCTGGCTATGGCCGCTTCTTCGGACCCTATCACCACTACCAGTTCATCTGAAGAATCAACGAAATTGATCACGTTTCTTGGAAAAGGTGGCTCTGGCAAGACCACCGCTGCTGTTTTTTCCGCGCAGGTTCGATTTATGTGTATAATGAGTTTGAGCTACAAGTTTGAGAATGATTCTGATTTGTAGTTAACACTAGTGCGATTTCAGATTGACTTTTACTGCTACTATTAGTTTATCGGGAAACTTGGAATTACTAGAGAATGTAGTTGAGTTTAGGAAGGTTTCCGAACCTAGAATGCAGAAGGCGTCCCTTGGTCAGATTCTAATGTGAATTTTGGGCGAGCGAAACTAATAATCTGCTGTTGGAAATTTCTACACTATAGTTATTCTTGTTGCCCTTGCCATGCCCTGTAATGCTGAGGACGAGCGGATAGATATCGGAGGTTTAAGCGCAGTCATAGAAAATGTCAGTTGTTAGCGATATTGTGGGGAATATTATCAAGGGGGAATACTTGCAATGCTGTAATGTTGATGCTTTTTCTGATTTATTTGATAAAAGGAAGAGCCCTTTCGTAACCATTTATGATTTTCGATTAAGCTGGAGTTTTGCTTTTTATGTTTGGATTTGAAGCTTCCAAGGACTTCACACTGCTCTGACAATCCACTGGTTGTTATGTATAGATTACCTCACTGCCTGTCCATCGCCAAATAACCTTTCTTTACTATATTGAAACCCATGAATGGGAGATATTTTTTGGTGCATGCAAAATATGAAAGAACACAGTATCTAAGATAGTTTTCCATGATTATCTTCCTTATGCTCTCCTCTTTCTGTATCCATTGGAGATCTCAGAACTAAAAATGCTGTTGTAATGAAATTCAAACTCCTGTGTTAGCAAAGGAAATGTAGTTAATCTCTCTCTTCCTGTTTTCATGTGTTTTCAGCATTATGCAATGGCTGGACTGAATACATGCTTAGTTATACATAGCCAAGACACCACCGCTGACTATCTCCTCAACTGTAAGATTGGAAATTCCCAAGTGGAATGTGACAAGAACCTTTCAGCTGTTAGGTTGAAAACAACTAAAGTATGTCTTTCGCTCCTCTTCCTTCCTTTACACATGTCATATAGTTAATTTTTTGGATTTGATGACTTTAGACTCTCATGTTGCTTTATTAGCGCAGATGCTTCTTGAACCTCTAAATCGTTTGAAGCAAGCTGATGCCAAGCTTAATTTGTTACAAGGCTCCCTCGGAGGGGTAGGTATGTAATTTGTTTTCTACTAAAATTATGTCTTTATATTTGATTAACATAATTTTCATTTATTAAACTTTTTTGTGGAACCATCTTCTGCTCCTTTCTATATATCATACTAGATTGTTGGAGAAGAGCTTGGTGTCCTCCCTGCGATGGACTCAATATTTTCAGCATTTTCACTTGAGAGGCTTGTTGGATTCTTGGGGATTACAGAACCAAAGAACCAACCAAAAAAATTTGATATCGTGATATATGATGGTATCAGCAGCGAGGAAACCCTGCGTATGATAGGCTCAACCAGCAAAGCAAGGTTTGGAATCCCACCTCCCCCTCCTTGTGTGCATACAAAGCACATGCAGCCTCTGCTCACTACCTTTGGTTTTGACATTGTGAGGTTTCAGATTGTACTTGAAATACTTGCGCCACTTGGCTGAGAAAACTGACCTTGGGAGATTGGCTGCTCCTTCACTTCTGAGACTTGTGGACGAGGCCATGAGCATTAGTGGCAACAGATCCTATTTTGATGTGACAATGAGTGCAGAAATATGGGACTCTCTAGATGAACTGCTGGTGGTAAGTCATAAGAGTAAATGTTATCTAATTCACTTTTTTCACCTTAGTGCAAACACCAGTATTGATTATGCCATGTCCAGCGAGGATCATTCGCCTTCTTAAACCCACAGAGATTTGGTTGCTTCCTTGTGATGGATCCAAACAATCCAACCTCTGATAGTTCTGCGTTACGGTATTGGGGTTGTACAATCCAAGCTGGTGGACAGGTTTCTGGTGCTTTTGGTGTCACCTCTCAGCAGCTGAATGCAGAATCAATGGATAGAGTGAAGAAAAATTTTTCACCCTTGCCTTCTGCTTTCATTTCAAGCATGGCTATGAGGAATAGTCCAATAGCGTGGAAAAGAATTCTACAGGACAGTGTCAATGAAGACGCTAGGCATCTTCTTACGTCATTTGCAAGCCAATGCAGCAATATTATGCCGCCTGTTAAATTTGATTCAAAGAGAAAATTAGTGACTCTCTTCATGCCTGGTTTTGACAAATCAGAGATCAAGCTATACCAAGTATGTGATATTTTTAAAATCCTTTTGTGATCATTATTACCACTCTCTTCCTGCCAGATTGTAATTTTTTTTTTTTTTTCAAGTTTGGTAATTGCGTGTAGAAGGAGGACGATAAAGAATGATAGGAAGGTAGAACCTCAAAAATCAGTTTTTTTATACCAGTTGATGCATGTAGAAGCATCAAAACCACAGTGGCTAATATATTGATTCTTTTATAGACATTTCATACGCACCATCCCCCTATTTATAATAATAGAGGTAGAAATCTAATTTCTAAAATACCCCTCCAATTTTTCCTATTACTCCTACAGCTAATTCCCAAATTACCCTTAATTCCCATATGCCAGAGGATGATAGAGAATGATAGGAGAGTAAAACCTCAAAATAAATTTCTAATGATCCCAGTCGAGACATGGTGGAAACATCAAAACTATGCCAAAATATTGATTCCTTTCCGAACATTTCATATGCATAATCTCCCTATGTATAATAATAGACGTACACTTTGATAAAAAAAGTACTCCCTCCAGTTCTAAATATAAAACAAAGTTTACTTTTTTTTGAAGAGATTAAGAAAACTAAATAAACTAGTTAATCATGTCATTTATTGTGTATCCTCAGATTATGTATCAATTTATTAGTTAGACTAATTAGTTTGGAGAAAAAAAAATACAAATACAAGTACACTAAAGTAATTTAACTAACTTCTTTAATCTCTCCAAAAAAGTCAACTTTGTCTTATATTTAAGACTGAAGGGACTGGTAATAATAGACATACACATCTAATGCCTAAAATACCCATCCTTGTTACTCCTATTGCTAGTTCCCAAATTATCCTTAATTCCCATGTATCAGAGGATGATTAAAAATAGTAGGAGAGTAAAACCATTCGTAAGAGCTTTTATATGCTTCTTCGTGGGTAATTGAGGATTGCTTTCTGAACTATGGACATCCATCCCTTCAGAAGAATAAATGCTCCGAATTCAAATGTATGGGATATTTTTAGTTTCAAAGTTGTCATGGTGATATTCTGATTCTCCTCCTGATATAAACCTCTTCATTACATAGTTGATGTGACCAAGAGTCGTGCTGCTAAATTGCTAATAGCATAGGCTTTATGCATGCAGTATAGAGGAGGGTCCGAACTATTGGTGGAGGCAGGTGATCAAAGACGCGCCATTCCTCTGCCACCAGAAATTCAAGGAAAGGTTGGTGGAGCCAAATTCATTGACAGAAATCTTGTAGTTACTTTACTGTAACCCCAAAGTGATCTTTCTTTTCCTTTCTCACCCATGAGAAGATACTTCATGTTTGGTGATGATTAAGTGATTATGCCAAGGAATAAGAGCCCACTGATACTTAATCTGATTGAATAAAATACACATGTTTTTCCATGACTGGAATAAATGATAGGGTATGACTTCTGATTGTTCAGCCCAAGAGTTTATTATATTTTGGTCATCATATTCAAATTTCTGTTGGTGAAATTGGTGAAAAATCTCTATTAAAAAATTTTATTGGTCGGAAGGACTTAATATGTATGGTACTCTACATGATTTCATACATAAAAAGTATCTGTATTCAAATTCAGGTACTTATGGCTAATAAATTTTCAAACAGCGGCTTTTTACTGATTTTCCCATTTTTGTTTTGTTAATTATTTAAAAATGAAATAATTTAATAATTTTAGCTTAATTAATTAGGGCAGTTGTCCCATGCCAATGTCTGTGAGCAACTGAGAGCATTAGTGTCCAAGCAAGTAACATATAGGCAGATGATCAGTCCCTTAACTTGACAATTGTCATATATTAATGTAATTAAATAAAGACATAAAGGTGGTGACAATGAAAAATAAAACGAAATTGAACCAATGAGAATTGGTCATATTGCATATTTTTCAATGGTCCCTGTCAATATAGATATATATTAAATACAGATATATTTACTTTCATGATGTTATTGTTTTATTTATTAAAAAACAAATTGCCGTCTAACTAGTAGCTTCTTTAAAAGTCAAAATTCCAAATAAATGCATTTGCTGGCAAAAATTTATATCTTTAATTTATTCGGAAAGTAAATATACATTTTTTACAACTCAACATCATTTGATTAGGTGTGTGTATATACACTTCTGTTAATGAACTTAATAGTAAAAACACAGAGAATTGTTTGGCAAAAAAACAAACAAACAATTGCGCCAAAAGTTCAATATATTTAATAGTTATATTTTTACCTGAATATTTTAATAGTTATGAAGTTAAATCTAGGATGTAATTTACCAAGGTTAAACACGGACCGGTCTAGAATCTTGGGTCAAGGGTCGGTGGGTCGAGCCAGAACTAAACCGGTGAAAAATGAAAGATTTTAGGGTTATTAGTATGAAATTCTAAAAAAAATAAAATAAAAATCGAACCGGTTTGACCTCTAGACCGGACCGGTTTACCCGCCGGTTCGCCGGTTCCCGGTCCGGTCCGGGTTTGAGAACATGGGAATTTACAAGGATAATCGGTAGGTTAATTTATTTTTTTTAATGAAAATCCAGAAATAATTATTGATTATGTATGCTATTTTTCTGGGCTTGTCCCTCAGTTTCTGTCAATACCTAATGGTTTGTAGATTATGTGACATTTATAGCAGTTCAAAAGGCATCCAAAGTCCCCACTTGAACTAAAGATACTTCCACTATCTCCACTAAATTAATACAAACAAATTAATTAATTAATTAATAAAAGATGACAGTGGCAATGACGCAAATGAACAAGAATGATCTTTACAAGCAAGATATTCTCGAATATAAGTTCAATAATATAATAAAAAATGAGAGAAAAGTTATTAAAAAAAGTACATTTAGTAAATGTTTTAATTAATCAATTTTCCCCTTATAAATCGTACCCTTTGAAAGAGAAATGTGTTCACTTGATACAACATGATACATGTCCGCATGGGCGGATCCAGAAATTTATAGAAGGAGGCACCGTTGGTGGGGGATATGGGGGTTCGGGCAGTGCCCCCAAAAATTTTTTTTTAAGCAAAACTTTAAATACATTAAAAATAAAAGAATCACTTATCAACGAGGGACCGATCATAGATCAAAATATCTTTCCATCCTAAAAATGCATTGAAAATGCCTTTAAGAACAATCACGGATCGAATCACTGAGCATATAAACTTTTTTAAGAACTTTTAGTTTCACTACCACTTGACTTTGTAAAAAAAGAACCTAAATACCTTTTTATCCTAAAATATCAGATCAAAACAATGAAGATGGAATAATCACTGATCAAAGAGATATATGAATTAAACAATAAAAAAGGCATGCAAGTTTAACGAAATGCTCGAGAGAAACTCACTTGTAAAATAATATCAATGGCATTGCAGTTTAATGGAATGAATATTTCCTTAAAGTAGGAAGCACGGATTTAATCCCACTTGATTGAATCTGCTTTTCATTTTGGTGAGACAATCTGTTTTTATTTCTTTTTTTTAGTGATCACACTTTTATGCCAAGCTCAATAGACAAAAAAAGAATAAGCGGCCGCTAATTCATGCGAGAAAGTAAAATGCGAAATATAAACACGATCACGGCGGCGAAGTGCCTCCTTGATTCACTATACTCTGACCTAACCTTGCATGCGCCCGCCTCTACCCATGACCGCCCCTTGCCTGATTCAACCTTGAAATATCCTATTATCCTCCATACGATTCTGATTTTAGCCCTATATATATATATATAATTTTTTTAAAAAAAAAAATTGTCATTTTAAGGGGGCACTTGCCCCCAAGTAATATACTTCGGTCCGCCATGCATGTCCGTAGCGAGATGAATCATTCAATATTTGATTCTACGTTTACTAGCATATGTCTCTTTCCAAATGATTTTTTTTAAAAGATTCACTCTATGTTTAATTCTCTCTCTAGTCTTTAATTATAAAACATATTTATTAAGTTGGTCTTGTTCATAAATATAAGACATATTTTTTTATTAGTCAATATTTTCCTAATTTATCCCTTAATGTTCCCTTAATAATAATCAATAAGTGAGGGAATGAAGAGATTAAGGAAGATAATTAAGGTGTTTTAGAAAATATATGTCATATTAACTATATATATATATGGGTTTATCATTTGTCATATCACTGACATAAGGTTATGTCAAGTCACACCAAAACAATAAACCCTACACACACACTCCATTTGGATCCGATCCTTATTATAAAGACCAACTAACAATTCTCATAAATCAATAAATACAGTTAAAGTCAATAAAGTTATCCTGCAATTTAAGTAATTTCCAATATTACCCCTACTAATGGCACTAAACTCTAATATTATACTAATGATTACTCTTACTCATTACCCTTATTAATTATGGGCATACATGAAAAAAATAATTAATGCGTTTTGAAAACAAACAAGTACCTTATAAAAAAGACTAAATACAATTTCTAGTTGGTGCAGGAGGAGTATATATATATATATAACTCTATGGCTACATGATGACATTAGGTGTCTATCCAAGTAATTTTAAAGCTTAACAGGTCTGGTTAATTTAGGATTGTATCCAAGTAGCTTTCTGGTAACTTTTTCTATTGCCTTTCATAAGTTCATTTGTGATGTTTTACTTTGACTGATTTTTTTTAAAAAAAAAAAACCTATATATATATATATGAGCCTTTGGAAGCTAAACCCAGCCAAAAATAAGAGAGAGAGAGATGGAGAGTTGTTGGAGAGAATATTTTAAGGTGGGGAATTGCGAGGGAGAGAAGGTGGTGGACGGAGAAACCATGCCTGTGGTGTTACAACCGGCGGCGGAGGCGGAGAACAAGAGAGACCTGAAAACGTTGGTGACGGCGGTGAAAAAGAACAGAGAATGGTTGGAGGAGATGATAGAGAAGAAGAGTGCCGTTCTGGTTCGAGGCTTCCAAGTGAACAACGCTGAGGACTTTAATGAAATCATCGAAACCTTTGGTTGGGAAGACATTCGCTACGTGGGACCCGCTCCTCGTACCCATGTTTACAACAGAGTCTGGACTGCTAATGAAGGTCCCCTCTCAGTTCGTCTACTTTCACCATGAAATGGTTCTGGTATGCATCTCTCTCCTATTTCTTTCTCTTGAGATTGGGTTCTCTCTTTAAACATTAATGGTGTGATTGTGTGTGTACGTGAGGTTGCAGATGAAGGAATATCCAAAGAAAGTGATACTGTTCTGTGAGGTGGCGCCGCCGGAAGGAGGGGAGACGCCATTTGTGCCGAGCTTCAGAGTGACAGAGAGGATGGTGGAGGAGTTTCCGGAAGAGGTGGAGGAGATGGAGAAGAAGGCTCTCTCTTACTCTTTCACTGCTCTCAGTAAGAATGACACTTCCTCCATGAGAGGCCGTGGCTGGGAGGATGCTTTTGCCACTTCTGATCCCAAACTCGCTGAGATCAGGTACCTCTCTACCTTCCTTTACAACTAACACTTCATTATTATTTACATTATATTATCTTGATAACTAGTTATTTGTAATAAACCTGTGTTAATTTCCTTATATTATCATGTTTAATCATGTGTATTGGAAGTACCCTTGATAGAAAATCACTTTGAAAAAAAATATATAAATTTTAGAGACAAAGTGGGTTAAAGTACCTATTATATTTAGGACCAAAGTAAACTCTTTCTACCTAGATTCTATATTTAAGATTGGATGAAGTACTTCAATAATATAAGGGAGAATGACTTTTAGGTCACAATAAAGGGAAATAATATCAGAAAAGTTTTCATTGACAAGTGAACAGAGGAATTAATAAGTGAATCAATTACCATTAACAACTTATGAGACTTGTCAATGTATTTATTTCTCTTGGTTGGGACCTAGATGTCATTCTCCCATAATACAATGACAAGTATTACTGAGTGTTTGGGTAACACCCAAACCACGGTTTCAGAATCTCTTTTTTGCAAGTCAAGACAAAATTTCTCTTATATGTTTACTTCATAAATTGTACAAGATATTCTCTAAAAGCTAATTCAAATACACATAAATGTTAAATCAATTGGGAAAAAAAATAGTGTTGGATCTTTGAAAAAGTTATAAAAAATTGAAAACAATATCATTTTTCACCCTTAAGATATCAAGATATCACTCATTTTATATAAAATCTAATAATCAAAAGAAACATTAAAAAAAATATTTGGAAAGGGGGATTTTTTGAGGGGTGGCACCCACCCGTGAGAGATATAACCTTTATATAGAATAGAGTCTTAGTGATAGGGATATGTGATCTATTTAGTTAATCACAATTAGTTTGTTAGCCATTTTAGGATTTTAAGTAAAGAGGGTCCTCGTTCTAGATTAAGTGTGTAGGATGCGGAGTCTCCACTGTAGAAGGAAGTTGACAAAGATCCTCACCTCTTAGATTTAGGCCAAATCACCTTTAAAAGAGTTTATCAGTTGTATTGTAAAACTGGTTTGTTAGTTAAAGAATTTCTCATTTGATTAGTTTAACACTTGCATTGAAGGAATGAGAAATAACTAATAACTAACTCTACTTGATCACTAACCCATATGCCAACAGAAGATACATGTGTACGTGGAAAAATACCTATACACACATAAGGAACTTTAAACATGAATTTTTGGAAACTTTGTACAGAGCGAGAGCATTAGGGATGGAGTTAGAGTGGTTGTCCAACGGAGGAGTGAAGACGATAATAGGGCCGAGGCCATTAACGAAGGTATTCGAAGGGAGGAAAGGAAGAAGAATGTGGTTTAACACGGTGGTGGGGATGTACGGCAAGGAGCATAGCTCGGCGACAATGGCGGATGGGAGTGAAATTGCAGAGAAAGTGGTGAAGAGATGTGAAGAGATCATTGAAGAAGAAAGCATACAGTTCAAATGGCACAAAGGAGACGTTCTCTTCTTTGATAACTTGGCTCTCCTCCATGGAAGAAGACCTTCTCTTCCTCCCAGAAGAGTCCTTGTTGCCACTTGCAAGTAGAAGTACAAGTAGAACTCTCACATGCTTTTGGTTTTATCAAATATTATTAACATGTTTGCATGTTGCCATTTTGCATACAAAAATTTTAATGTTTTGGACGCCATTGAATGGTAATTCTTGCTTACATAGTAGCCGGTTAATAGTATATCAAAATAAATCAAAATAAAGGGTTTAATGTTTTTGCTTTTGCTCCATAAATATTTGTTTTTGTCACACTTACATAAAAGTGAGTGGTTTCCATTATAAAGAGGAGAGGAAAAATTATTAATGAGATCCTCTCACTTTTATGCAAGTGTGGCAAAAAAAAAAAAAATCTGCAGCAAAAACAAAAACATTAAACCCTAAAATAAAAATCTCTTTTACAATGTATGGTATAAAACTCAAATCACCTAAAATAAACTAAACACTCACTAAACTTGGCTTGGAATGAAAATATAGAGGATGGGCAATATTGTGATTGTAAGTATTGTAACAATTAATTAATTGAATTAAAAAATGGGTCTTAAAAATATATAAATTCTACTAATCTCCAACACTCCCTTTCTTGCCAAGTTGGACTTAAAATTTTGCTTTAACTATTATGTTCCGTACAGAAAATTTCCCAGATCCTAGGAATGCCGGTTCCTCCAAGTAATAGATTTACATTATAGACGGTATTTTTGGAGGCCAGATATTGCATATAAGGTTTAATAATCGAAGTTTGATTAAACTTTAAATTCTCGAATGTTTGGTAACATGGCATATAAAATAATACAAGGCTAGATATATTATTTAATGCTTATTTTGGTATTGTAATGTTTAAAATTAAACATGATCAAACCAACCTTGTGGTAAGAAAATGCAATTCACCTTAAAATAACTCGTAAATTTTGAAACATTATATCACTATTTTGCAATAAAAACAAAAATAAAAGATCCTTCAATGCGTATAGAACAATTAAAAGTGGCTTTCAAAAACTAACATATCAAATACTCCATAGAAGTACACATTGATAATATGCCACAATCTACAAATATGACACTAAGAATTAAACTGCCAATGTCATTTACAAGTGCAGAGTATGAAAATGAGCATATCTCAAATAGACAACTGGACTCCTTTTTTTTTTTTTTTTGGTCCAAGACAACTAGACTCTTTAAAGTAAGATGGTGTAGCAGTACCCTACCACAAAAGCCAGGTGCATTCGGCTATGGACAACAGGAGAAGCTATCATAACAAAATGGCAAACTGTCACCTTTATAGCGAAGACAACTGTAACAGAGAAAATACAAATATTGTGACTCGAGAATATTTTAGCCAGGGGCTTGGCTCACATTCCTTATGTGGTTTAAACTTGAATCTTAACTGCCAACTAAGGGCGACTCGGCATGCTACGTCCTCTTCCCCTTCCCATATAGCCATAACCCCTTCCATAATAACCACCTCGGTAACGACCACCACCACCTCCACGCCAAGGGCCACGCCCTCCTCGACCACCACGGTACCTCACAAAATCACCAAATGTCTGCACCACAAATCAGTAAAAATGCATTTGAACATTAGTCCCCCACCCAAAAAAAAAAAAAAAAGCCTCATAAAAAGAATCAGAGCAAAACCAACACAGAAATTACCTCAGTATCAATCTTGTTTTGTTCGTGATATCTTGTCCTTCTTCCGTTTTGTGAATTGTGATCAAGCACACTGCTTGAGAGTGAGTCAAAGAAATCATCCTTCTGATAAACAGGCTGCAGAAACCACAAACAACAGGATCAAGCTTTGCAATGACAAGAATGTAATTATTCATACTGAATAACTGACAACCTCAAATTGCACAAGTTTTAATATTCATACCTTGACCTCAAATTTTGGTACTTCACCATAGTCTTCATCATGAATGCCATCTTCATCGATGACATTCTCCTCACAATCCTTTTCTTTTGAGTGAGACTTGTTGCTTTTACCAAGATGACCCCATACTTCATCCTTGTTAAATTTCTCATTCATTGCCATGAAATCAAAATCTTCAGTGAATTCTGTGACTGGACGTGAACCCTGCAAAAATTCAGACTTTTAGCTTTAACAGTATTGTCATAGATTTACCTAATCAGACATTGTGGAATAAATATGAGAAGAAATGTATTCTCATTGCATTGAAAATGTTGTGATAAAATACCTACTTATATACAAAACAAAGAGATAAGACTAAACAAATTAAGGAGAAAATTAAGGAGTAACTGATGTAGGGAATTTAGGAGAGGAACAAGGAGAGAAATAGGGAGATAATTGAGGAGAGAATAAAGTGGAATTATAATATAATATTCCCACAGACATCATCTCCAAAAAAATTTAAGATCCATCAAACATTTTTAATGCTCCGCCTAAACTGTTTTGCCTCAGCATCAAGAAGCATAAAAATCGTATATCTTATGTACTTCAACCTCAGCAGCAAAGACTTCAAAGTCAGCAGCGTTTTCCAAGATTTAGATAGATGATAGATTCTTAAGCGAAACAGTCAAACCTATTAATCAAAAAGGGAATTTTCAAGTTCTGCCATGGCCCAAATCTTAAAAATTCCAAATCTTCCAACTAGTTTTCAGGTTTGGAACAAATAATTATGTCAGAAACCCCTTCTTAATCTCAAAAAATAGGAAACAGAGTAGTACCCCCATGGCTCTTCCTCTTCCACGTCCTCCTCTGTAACCATAACCATGATGTGTCTGAATGGGAGCTCCACTTGGCTAGAGTGCAACCAGATATAAAAAATATCAGAAAGGAGATTGATGAAATGACAGAAAGAAAATCTAATCCGATGTGATAAAAAATCTCACAGAAGAGAATCTCGTAATACATGCAAGAATGAGATAGGGATAAGTTAATTTCAAGCACATAAAACCAAAAACAGAGGTTCCTCATTATTAAGTATGCCAAATAGTGCATTTACTACCACCAACCATCACACCTGAACAGATTTTAGACTTTAAATCATTTGAAAACTCAGAGCAGAACTTACACAAATTCATGATCTGAACAATCACTAGCTCAGAGCATAAGCAGCCACGGATGATGAAAATGTACCCAAGTTACAAGAATTCCTATCATAATATACAAACATACAAGGACATGCAAAACCAATCTATGAATGTGTATATGTGATGTCCATGCATAGAGAGAAAAAATACCTTGTGACTGGCCCGTGAAGTTGTTGGCAGTGGCAGTATTGGGGGTTTTGTTTCAGCAGAAACTGGCACATACAGCTCTTGAGATGCTGTTGATGACACCTGAACCACTTCAACATCCTTATGGGGTGTTTGTGCAGGTTGAGATGAAGAAACTAATGTTGGCCCACTCTGCAACAATTGACCTGGAGTTACCAAAGGGACAGGTGTTTCTGTACGGGTGGTATTTGGCAACCCAACAACTGCAGGTGCAAATTGAGATGCAGTTTGATATGGCAAACTTGAAGAAACTGCATTGGATCTGTTGGAGATTGGTGGCACTATAGCATTTATATCTGCACTGGATGTGGCCATAGGAGCCAGTGATGGTAAGTTAGCAGCTAATGTGGTTGCTGGAAGCAGTACAGTTGGTGCTTTGTTTGGTACTGATGCTGGCAATGTTTCAGAAGCAAATGAAGCAGAAGGTGCAGGAGGCAAAGTTGATGGAAGGTTGAATGGCGGTAAGGAAGTAGATGTTACACTAGGAGAACTAGAACTGGCAGGTAGTAACGATAGTTGGAGTTCTGGCATATTTGCGGTAAGGAAGTTAGGATACTGCATTGGCTGCTGCATAGATGAAGGCAACGATAAACCAGGTGGTGGTCGAAGTAAAGATTGCTGGTGTAAATGAGGAAGCCCATTTGGTGCACCATAATATCCTTGCCAATACATTGGCATAGCAAGTCCGCCACCATTTGCACTTGGGGCCGGTGGCGAAGGACCCCATGACGCAATGTTCCCATCAGGTTGATACAAAGGCAGTGGCCCTTGGAAATTTGACCCAGGCAGTCCAAGTTGTGGGGTATGAGAACTAAGATCGGTCAAAGACCCACTTGACGCAATGTTCCCATCAGGTTGATACAAAGGCAGTGGCCCTTGGAAATTTGACCCAGGCAGTCCAAGTTGTGGGGTATGAGAACTAAGATCGGTCAAAGACCCACTTGCAGCTGAAGGAAAGCTTGTAGATGTAGTAGCAGGACGGGGATATTGAGACTGCAAGGCAATTCCATACACTTTTGAAGGTGATAAAAATTATTTGAAGGCAATCAACTTAAATTGGCACATCACGTATGTAAAAAATCTCTAATCAACCTGGATAATAGCTGGATCATTGTTTATTGGTGGAGGAGGCTGGATAGGTGGAGAGGGAGAGGATTTAACCTGTAAATCCTGCACAAAAAGATAGCACAGCCGATATTTCAACTGATCTAATTCATAAATACACACTGACAAGACATTAAAAGTCTGCATCATATGAAAATTACAAGGCAAAAGGAAATCTGGATCAGCCTTCTAATGTTTCTTTCTCCGCTACCAACATATATGATACTGAATGTTTTCTTGTGATTATCTTAATCAATTAAACCTTCAACACACGACAGTGATGACAACAATGAATACTGGAGACTAAAAACAAAAAGACCCGGTATGGTTATGATTTGAACACAAAACTGGGACCAAGTTATTCAAAGGAAACAAATCTATTTTCCCAAGATAGATTTTTAAATATTCAACAAGATCAGGACAACCTAGCAAATTAGTTGTCCTTGGGAGCTTAAAATCACAATGATGGAAAAAAGGTACTAGGCTATGATCCACAATTCCACAAATTATACCTTGATGTCACTCCCACGGAACAATATATACTCATAAACCTTGTCAACAGGAGGAATTTGTGGCCCATCCTTTTTTCTTCCTTCAGTTCCAAAAGATCGCACTGCCCCACAAAAAAAAGCATCGTTACCACCATGCTAGTTACAACAAACAAAAGCATATTAAGGAACCTGACAGCAAATAATTATTGAAACAAGTTATTAGATTTCAAAGCTGCAATCATCTTATTTGACAGAAGAGAATCATGCACAAGGACTGCAAAAGGAAAATATCAAAACTTTCATCTAATAAATGCTGTAAAGATTCGCACCACTACACGACTAAAGGATTCTTACTATTACCTTTTTTTGGAAGAATGACAAAAAATTCTAAAACAATGTCTCGTACACCAAAAAAGGCTTAAATACTTTCTGCACTAGTGTCAGTCCAAACCCTCCAAAGGGCATCTAAACAAGGTTTTTGTAATTTTGAGCAGTAGAACCTCTGATTTATAATCAGAGGGAGTCGATTACATATATAGGGAAGATTAGGGGATTAAACAAAATTACATATGATCTAATCACATCCCTCTATCTCTCCTAAAATCAAGATACAATAATAATAGGATAACAACGGTGTTGGTGTTATAGACCACTAAGTAATTCGGTTAAATCCTAGGCTTTGAGCCTTAGTTGTAGAGTCGGCCCACTTTCCCACACTTCCCCTCAAGTTGGCGAATATATGTTATCATTCCCGACTTGCATATAAATCCTTCAAACTTTTCTTGATTTAGGGACTTTGTCGTTATGTCCACCATTTGTTTGCCTAAAGAACATAAGCCACAAGTCCCAGGATCAAAACCTAGCTCAAATACCATGTAATTTTGAGCAGTAGAAACTCTGATTTTTATTCACCGAGAGTCAATTCCATACATAGGAAAGATTAGGGGAATAAACACAATTAAATATGATCTAATCACATCCCCTCTATCTACCCTAAAATCACAATACAATAATACTAGAATTGCACTAAATCTGGGTGGCAACGGTAATACTGGGCACTAGGTTTAATCACTAAGTAATTAGGTTAAATCCTAGGCTTTGGGCCTTATTTGTAGAGCCAAGTCTACTTCCCTAATTTTTTGAAATAAGATATAGAGAAACCGTCCCTCTATTAGTAGTATTACAAAGAATATTGTCACCGCTTGAAAATTCTCATGGATTATTTTATCAATCATAGAATATTCGCTTGATGTGGAATAAGGCTTGTTGTTGTTGTGGTAGAATATTTGATTGAAACAAAGGGAGGATGACGAATGTAAAAATGCATGGATGAAGCTGGCATTGACTCACATGTAACACTCCAAAATTGGAAGGAAAACAAGGAAATAAAAACTGCTTAATCCTAATGGCTACATTGCTATGAGAGGACAAAAAGGGAAGAAAATAATTTATACTTGAGGAGGATGACCGTCGCCGCAAATTTGGGAATATTGACAGATTTGATTTGTATTAAATAGTATTAAATCTGGAAGATAATCCAGATTTGATTATTTACAAGCAATTTATTTACTACTAACTACTTATCAGGAAGGATGGAACATAAGGGAATAAAATGGCACATGGCGGTCAATGGCATGTTGGGCAACGTAGCAAAGGGAGTTCCTAGAGCTAAGGCATAAAATGCACAGAAAATTGTGATAGGAATAATAAGAATAACTGCCCTCTACCTCTGTTAGTTTATTCTAGGCGCAAGAAGTTGAAGAAATAGGATAAGATAGGATAATTGTTATCAGTTAGGAGAAGTTATTATATGCCATCTGTATAGGCAGTTTATAGGTTATCTGTATAGGCAGTTATGTGTGCAGTTATGTAAGCAACTCCTTTTATATATATTTGTATTGTGTTTTATGAAGTTATGAATGAAGATATATTTCAGAACCATTGTGTTGGCTGGAGTTAGATTCTAACTCTAGATTTATCTCATATTTCCTCCCATAATCCCTAAAATTGCTAGTCCTATCAACTTGGTATCGGAAGCAGACATTGTCTTAAGACTGTAGGATACCATGGTGAACACCCGGAATTCCTCATATGAGGACAACTCTACACAACAACCACCACAAAACCCAGAAACACCACACTTCCAATCCCCAAATACACCATCCATCACAAACAACCTAGGAGATTGCGAACCCCCAATTGGCACCATTATGACCCAGTTAAACCACATGAATGCAGAGATCAATAACCTAAGAAAACAAAAGGCACCATTATTTGCTCAAGGCAAATCCAGCCAAATCAATCGGGAAAATTACAACGAAAATGACGAAAATGAAGATACTTGGTGGAACAGAAATTCCTTTAGACATCCTCATTCAAAAATTGAGTTTCCAAAATATGAAGGAGGAGATCCAAGAGGTTGGATTTTAAGAGCTGAAAAGTACTTCCGATATTACTAGACGCCTGAGGACTTAAAAGTTGATATCGCTGCAATCAATCTTGAGGGAGACGCATTAGATACGTTTACTCGGGTGTCATCAGGAAGAACCATACGTTACTGGGATGAACTTGTACAGATATTTCAGGAGCAATTTGGTCCGACTGAATTCCAAAACCCGGATGCTTATTTATGTAGTATAAAGCAATTGAATTCAGTTAAGTAGGAGGCAAGCCCAAGTACAAGGATGGCCTGAGCACTGTCTTCTAGGAGTATTCATCAATGGCCTTAAAGATGAGTTGCAATCAGATGTAAAAATTCACAAACCAAGAACCGTTTACAAGGCTGTTAGTCTTGCATTGGAGTTCAATTAAAAGTTCAGTCCCAGGCTGTCCAGCGCTCTTTCAACTTCCGCAACACTAATCCACGTGGCGTTGAAAATTTCAACAGAGATTACAGATCTAATTCACGTAACACGTTCGGTTAGTCGAATGCCACCGCTTCCGAAAATTACGCATCCATTAATTCATTCGGTGCGCAAAATTAGGGACCCAATCTGAATTCAAACCTCCTCTACTATCGGTTCGGCGTCATCGGTATCTCCACAAAATTCGAATTTTGGAAATCAACAAAATTTGAATTCTCTGAGACAGTTCCAATCGACCCACCCTCAAATTTTGCCGACAAATTTGCAAGGTCCCAGACTATCAGAAACCGAAAAACAGTACAGCGTGACAAGGGGCTCTGTTTTCGTTGTGGAGAAAAATTTACACCTGGGCATAGATGTGACACGTCTACTTTGCGCATTATGGATGTGTCCGATGATAAAGAAGAATCGACGGAAACTCAGGAAGAGGAATTACAACCATATGATAATTTTGCTGAGATTTCTCTACACGCCATTCTCGGAAATTCTTCAACGACAACTTTGAAGGTGAGGGGTACAATGAACAACAAATCCCACCTTATTCTGATTGACTGTGGTTCAACGCACAATTTCATCTCCAATTAAATTGTGAATGATCTCCAATTAAGTCTTCATCCCCTTCCTTCCTTTGGTGTCCAAGTCGGTTATAATCGAATGGTTCCTTGTAAATTTGTCTATAAGCAATTGGAGGTCAAAATACAAGATGTCACCATTCAAGAAGACTTTTTTCCTTTTAATTTGGGAACGGTTGACATGGTATTGGGTGTCAAATGGCTGGCGTCTTTAAACACAGAGAGGCGAATTGGAACAGATTATTTATGATATTCTGGTATAAGGGAAAACACTACAAATTCCAAGGAATTCCACAAAAGGTGACATTAGCTTCTCTTCGCAGTTATGTATGTGATCAAATGATTCAACAGTTTGATTCATTGGAGGACATGCTGCAAAGTTATTCCTCTGTGTTCCAGGAACCTCAATCATTACCACCATTCAGGAAACATAGTCATGCCATACCTCCTCTACCAACTGCCATACCACCCAATATTTGTCCTTATAGATACCCCTTTGCACAAAAAGATGAAATTGAGAGACAAGTGGCTGACTTGCTACAAAAAGGCTTCATACAGCCTAGTGTTAGCCCGTTTGCTAGTCCGATTCTTTTAGTGGCAAAAAAGGATTCTACTTGTAGATTCTGTGTGGATTACAGAGAACTCAACAAACTCACAAGCCCAGATAAATATCTAATTCCTACCATTGATGAGTTGATTGATGAACTCCATAGCGCCAAATTTTTCTCAAAAATAGATCTACGTTCTGGGTATCATCAGATCAGAGTCCTTCCTTCTGATATACATAAAACTGCTTTCCGTACTCACTCAGGTCACTATGAATTTTTAGTCATGCCATTTGGCCTTACTAATGCTCCGCAACGTTTCAAGCCACTATGAATGATTTGTTCAGACCTTTTTTAAGAAAATTCATTCTACTCCTTTTCGATGATATTCTAGTGTATAGTAAGAGCTTTGAGGATCATATGGAGCACTTGCATACCATTTTCCAGCTTTTGCAGCAAAATGAGTTCTATGCCAACCCAAAGAAATGTGGCTTCCTTCAACTAGACATTGCTTTTTTGGGACATATCATTTCTGTTCAAGGTGTAGCTGCTGATCCAGAAAAGGTATCTGCTATTAATGACTGGCCCCTACCTAAAGATATTACTGAACTTCGAGGATTTTGGGGTCTCACTGGCTACTATAGAAGGTTTGTGCAACATTATGGCCAAATAGCAAAACCCCTTGTGGATGTGACTAAGAGGGATGCTTTTCATTGGGACACCAATTCACTACCTATGAAACCCTCAAGGCAGCACTTACCAAGGTCCTTGTTTTGCACTTACTGGACTTCACTAGACCTTTTATTGTCGAATGCGATGCGTCTTCAACAGGTATTGGTGCAATTCTACAAGAAGATGGTCATCCAATTGCATATTATAGCAAGGGACTCTCAACCTTTCACCAACAGAAATCTGTTTATGATAGAGAACTTTATGCCTTGGTGATGGCATTAGCAAAATGGAGACATTACCGCTTGGTTGCCAATTCTTGGTCCAAACTGATCATTTCAGCCTCAAATACCTCTTGCAACAACAAATAACAACCCCAACACAACAGCATCTCCTCTTGAAACTTCTTCCACCATCATCTACAAACCTGGTACTACTAATCAAGGGGCTTATGCCTTGTCACGTTACCCTCATTCTGGAGAATTCTTTCACTTGGCAATTCCTCATGCGTCGGATTTTTCTGATCTGCCAGAGTTATTACAGCAAGACCACTTCACCAATCAGATCTTGCAATCACTCCAAACAGAGCCTCATTCGATCCCTCATTATTCCTTGTGTCTGGGAAACTTTATTATAAATCTAGGCTGGTCATACCGGCCAAATCTTCCTTGACTACATTATTAATTTCAGAAGCTCACACTTCTCTTGTTGGTGGCCATGGTGGTGTTCTCAAGACATTAAAAAGACTGCAACAACACTATTTCTGGCGCAATATGAAGGAAGAAGTAACAGATTTTGTTCAGCAATGCATCACGTGTCAACGCAGCAAGTATGTGCCTCAATCATATGCAGGTTTACTACAGCCTATTCCCATTCCCCAACACATTTGGGAGGATATTTGATATGTAAACTGTAAATAAATATATTAGTTAGTTAATTAGGGAGTCAGTTGTATTAGTTAGTTAGTTAGGGGGATAGTTAGTTAGTTAGTTGTAAATAACCAATAGTAGTTAGTTGGGACTAGTAGGTCTAGAGGTATTGCCTATATAAGGCATACAACTATCCATTGTATCACTATACTTGTTATGATGAATGAATGAATGAATGAGCATCACCCTGTTTCTCTTCTCCTCTCTTCTCCATTTCTGTTCTAAATCCTCTGGTCTTCCTGTTCTGCTCCTCTCTTCTCCTTCTCTTCCCAATTCCTCTAATCTTCTACAATAATTGTATCAAAATTCCACTTGATTCCATCACTGGTTTGCCCAAATCCAATGGTTTTGATGTCATTTTGGTCATTGTGGACCGTTTCAGCAAGTATGCTCATTTTCTTGGCCTTATTCGTCCCTTTACTGCCAAATTGGTTGCTGCCCTGTTTTGCAAAGAGATTCTTCGCTTACATGGGACTCCTAAATCTATCATCTCGGATCGAGACCCTATTTTCCTCAATTCTTTTTGGCAAGAGTTGTTTAAATTATCAGGCACCAGGCTAAAAATGAGTACATCCTATCATCCCCAAACGGATGGTCAAACTGAGGTGGTCAATAGATGCTTAGAAACCTATCTCCGCTGCTTTTGTCAAGACCACCAAAAGTGTTGGTATCAATATTTACATTGGGCGGAATTTTCTTACAACACTGGTTATCACACTTCTACAGGGTATACACCTTTCAAGATTGTTTATGGAAAGGATCCTCCAACTCTAGTGCCAACATTCAAGGGTCTACTCCCATTGCAGAATTAGAAGACTTTTTCAATGAACGGGATGCTATATTGAATTTAATCAAGACTAATCTCTCAGTAGCACAGACCACATGAAGGCTCAAGAAGATTCTCATAGGCGTCAACTAGAATTTCAACAAGGCGATTTGGTTTTTCTTAAAATCCAACCTTACCGCCAACATTCCCTATCTGCTAAGAAATTTACCAAGTTATCAGCCCGCTATTTTGGTCCTTACTCTATTATCCGTTGCATTGGAGCAGTCGCATATGAGCTTCAACTTCCACCAGAAACACGAGTTCATCCGATCTTCCATGTTTCATTGCTGAAACCAACCCATGGTTGTGATGTTTCGGCCTCAGATCAACTTCTTCCAGTCAATGATAATTGGGAGTTCAATCTTCAACCAGAGAAGGTGCTGTCCTCACGAGTTATTACAGCAGATGACGTGCCCAACATTGAATTACTTATTCAATGGAGTGACAGACCACAAGAAGAGGCTAGCTGGGAAAATTATGATCAATTTGCAGCTCAGTTTCCTCTTTTCAACCTTGAGGACAAGGTTGTTCTTCTAGCAGAGGGTATTGATAGGAATAATAAGAATAACTACCCTCTACCTCAGTTAGTTTATTCTAGGCGCAAGAAGTTGAAGAAATAGGATAAGATAGGATAATTGTTATTAGTTAGGAGAAGTTAATTGTATAGGCAGTTTATAGGTTATCTGTATAGGCAGTTATGTGTGCAGTTATGTAAGCAACTCCTTTTATATATATTTGTATTGTGTTTTATGAAGTTATGAATGAAGATATATTTCAGAGAACCATTGTGTTGGCTGGAGTTAAATTCTGACTCTAGATTTGTCTCATATTTCCTCCCATAATCCCTAAAATTGCTAGTCCTATCAAATTGCCACATTGAAGTGATATGAACACACATAAAATATACTACAAAATAACAATAATAATGCAAATCAAAAGTTCTAGTCGTAAAAGTGCCGAGCTTGATGATTAAAATTTCAAGAAAATGTAAAAAAGGTTTATATTCAACATAATTGACAGTCGCTAACCTAAAGGGAGTGTGCTAGAAATTGAGAAAAAGTGAAGCCCTATCAAGATGCATGAAATATAGACAAAATTTGAAGATGAACAAAATGAAGTATTGGAATGCTGTGAAATCATAGAAGGAAAAAAAAAAAAAAAATCAGAAAATTACAAACTTGAAAAGATATTTTGGCCATAAATTTATGGGGAGTTGTGAAGCACGACACGTGCCATACTGAAGCATTTAATATTATTATTAGCAACACTGCAAGTTTTATGGGTGCAACATTCAGACATTGCTCCACAGGCCACGTAAGTCAGTAATAACAATGCATGGGTGAATAACGGAAGGAATCAGCCCTCGTTTTGATGCATTGTACTTAAATAAGGAAACAAAGCCCTGGAAGCATTTATTTCTTAACTTGTTCCCTCCAAAATAAACACAATAAGAGGGATGTGGAAAATTTTGATATTTTCGATGAAATAAGAACATCCAATTCTTCCCAAAAAAAGAAAAGCAAGCAACAAGAAGAAAGAAAGAAAGAAATCTTCAACCACAATAAAATTCATCGGAACCAGCTAAAAATAGTTCACCAACAAGTAGCCTTATCCCACTATATGAGGTTGGCTACATAGATCATATGACGCCATGGTGTTCTATCAACAACCAAAAATAGTCAAATTAGTCAAATTCTATACAAGCGTTTCCCCTCACCATCCCATTCTGTCTGTTCTCTGATTTTAACTTGCAAGTTCATATTTTTTCCCAGTGATAAATTATCCAAACAAATGAAAACGATTACAATTATCTTCCACACTATTCAGTTTTTAATAATTGTGATTCTTTCCATTCCAACAAGGGAGAGAACAAATGAACTTGAAGAAAACTTGTCGTTAATAACCAGGGAGAAATCATATGTCATGCTGAAAAAAGCACAATTCAAAACCTTTGACCCTGACACATATATGACAAAGCTTTCCAATAGTTTCAAAGCACTGATAAGCAGGACAGAAAAAAGTCACAATCTACGAGATTATCGAGTTCATGGTACATATGCCCACCCTATTACGTCCAGCCTTACTGTCACTAGACCCTTCGGCCTTTGTCCTTTCTCCATGGCAGACAACAAACAATAAGAAATTCAAGCCACCTCCTATAACACTGTAATTCACAGCCCTTACAAAAACTCAGTTCAAAAAGGACGAAAAAATTATGGTGATGATGATGTAGAAATCTTCAGTCATAATCAACGACCGGGCCAAAAGATCTAAAATATAACGAACCCCAATTCAGTGGAAAACATAAAAAAGCAAGATGAAATTACTGAGCTGAAAACAAAGCAGTACCATTCCTGAGTCCGATACTGGACTCCTCGGTATTGATATTGTACAGAATCCCTTCATATCTGATCTCACTCTTAGAGGTCAAGCTAATCAAGCTGCCAATGTAGGAATCGGCCGCGGAGCTCGATCGAGAAGCGCTTTCTGAAGCCATAATCTACGCCACAAACTATCAATGGCAGACTAACAACACACAAGCATTTAGGGTTTGGGTTTTGGGGTCAAAGTGCAGACAAGTTACTCAAATCTGTTTTTCCCCTGAAGGTTTAATATATACGGAAGTTTTTACCACAAGTATTATCTGAATGAACCAAAAAATAATTTGTAAATTTATTTTGCTCCAACAAAAATAAAAATAAAAAGAAACGAATTAAGAGAGGCCACTTCAGCAACGTGTACAGTAATGGCTCTCATGCCATTCTAAAAAGATTGCGGAGATTGGTTGCAGATAAATAATTCAATATTAATAATTGTAATTGTATTGTAATTTTATATATTAATTGTTGCAATGCAGATTAATTAATAGGTTGGATTTGAATTATTAGACAAGATTTATTGTATTTTATATGAAGTTGGGAAATCACTCATCCTATTTATTATTGGATTGTACAATATATAAAGTACTAGTATGTTTTTTTTTTATAACAAAAAGTTAGGTGGAGGTAGATACCGGTATCTCACCAGGATCAGGGCATGCCTCCAAGCTCAAAGAGCGTTTATAGAGGTGCTTACAGATCGCTCACCAATGAGACCTTCACATCAACCAAGGGAGAAGGTTAGGGCATGCCTCCAAACTCAAAGAGCACTTATAAATGCACTTATAGATCGTTTACCAATGAGACCTTCACATCGACCAGCAAGTATCAAACCTCCTCCTCTCTAGGTACTTACAAATCGCTCACCAACGAGGCTCTCACATCGACTAGCGGGTATCAAATCTCCTTTCTTTTGAGGTGAAAGTCAACGCTTTAGCCAACTATACCACTCCTCGTTAACATATAAAGTATATGTTATCAATTATAGTTTAGTATAAAACCATATCATATCATCATATACCATATTAGTTTCAATATTTAATAATTACAGGAACAACGTAATTAGTAATTGGCAATGAGAAATTCTTCTTCATAAAATTTTGTAAGTACAACTTAATAATAAAATGATGCATCAAGATTTATTAATAACTCCTTGTATTATAAACAAAATTTGTGTGCTTCCCTATTTTAAGAGATCGTAAATTTGGAGTAGTTTCATTTTAATTTCAATAAAACAACAACTCACACCTATCCTAGAATAAAGAATCACTCCAATAAATAAATAAATTAAAAAAACTCACTCCGCTCCAAAAATTGAAATACGTACTCGAGCTTTGTGTTTTCAACCCAAAAGCATTTGCATTTTGTCTAACATAGTCTCCACTAAAACATATTTTAGAAGTTGATATTAATCCTAAATATAAGACATATTTTTTCATATTTGTCAATCTTTTCTTGATTTACATTTCTTGATATTCCCTCAACAATAATAAATGAGGGGGCTAATAAGGGAATTAAGAAAAATGATTAGGATATTTTAAAAACTACATATGATATCAACTAGGTCAGAATGCCTGTTTGTTTTAGAGTCGGTTTGGATGAGATTTAAAAAAAAATGCTTTTTTTAAGCTCAAATTGGAGCTTTTAAAAATATCAGTATTTTGGTTTTTTTGTGATTTTTTATTTTTAAAAAATATATCATTTAAACACATAAATTAATTTTTTAAAAAAAGACATTTTTTGTATTAAAAAGGTGCTTTAATATCACCAAAAAAAAAAAAAAAACCCATCCAAACGGGAATTTGTGTGCTTCCCTATTTTAAGAGATCGTAAATTTGGAGTAGTTTCATTTTAATTTCAATAAAACAACAACTCACACCTATTCTAGAATAAAGAATCACTCCAATAAATAAATAAATTAAAAAAAAAACTCACTCCGCTCCAAAAATTGAAATACAGACTCGAGCTTTGTGTTTTCAACCCAAAAGCATTTGCATTTTGTCTAACATAGTCTCCACTAAAACATATTTTAGAAGTTGATATTAATCCTAAATATAAGACATATTTTTTTCATATTTGTCAATCTTTTCTTGATTTACATTTCTTGATATTCCCTCAACAATAATAAATGAGGGGCTAATAAGGGAATTAAGAAAATGATTAGGATATTTTAAAAACTACATATGATATCAACTAGGTCAATGCCTCGTTTGTTTTAGAGCCCGTTTGGATGAGATTTAAAAAATGCTTTTTTAAGCTCAAATTGGAGCTTTTAAAAATATCAGTATTTTGGCTTTTTTGTGATTTTTTATTTTTAAAAAATATATCATTTAAACACATAAATTAATTTTTTAAAAAAAGACATTTTTTGTATTAAAAAGGTGCTTTAATATCACAAAAAAAAAAACTCATCCAAACGGGAATTTGTGTGCTTCCCTATTTTAAGAGATCAAAAATTTGGAGTAGTTTCATTTTAATTTCAATAAAACAACAACTCACACCTATCCTAGAATAAAGAATCACTCCAATAAATAAATAAATTTAAAAAAAAAAAAACTCACTCCGCTCCAAAAATTGAAATACAGACTCGAGCTTTGTGTTTTCAACCCAAAAGCATTTGCATTTTGTCTAACATAGTCTCCACTAAAACATATTTTAGAAGTTGATATTAATCCTAAATATAAGACATATTTTTTCATATTTGTCAATCTTTTCTTGATTTACATTTCTTGATATTCCCTCAACAATAATAAATGAGGGGGCTAATAAGGGAATTAAGAAAAATGATTAGGATATTTTAAAAACTACATATGATATCAACTAGGTCAGAATGCCGGTTTGTTTTGAGCCCGTTTGGATGAGATTTAAAAAAAAAAATGCTTTTTTTAAGCTCAAATTGGAGCTTTTAAAAATATCAGTATTTTGGCTTTTTTGTGATTTTTTATTTTTAAAAAATATATCATTTAAACACATAAATTAATTTTTTTAAAAAAAGACATTTTTTGTATTAAAAAGGTGCTTTAATATCACCCAAAAAAACTCATATAAACAAAATTTGTGTGCTTCCCTATTTTAAGAGATCGTAAATTTGGAGTAGTTTCATTTTAATTTCAATAAAACAACAACTCACACCTATCCTAGAATAAAGAATCACTCCAATAAATAAATAAATTTAAAAAAAAAAACTCACTCCGCTCCAAAAATTGAAATACAGACTCGAGCTTTGTGTTTTCAACCCAAAAGCATTTGCATTTTGTCTAACATAGTCTCCACTAAAACATATTTTAGAAGTTGATATTAATCCTAAATATAAGATATATTTTTCATATTTGTCAATCTTTTCTTGATTTACATTTCTTGATATTCCCTCAACAATAATAAATGAGGGGGCTAATAAGGGAATTAAGAAAAATGATTAGGATATTTTAAAAACTACATATGATATCAACTAGGTCAGAATGCCTGTTTGTTTTAGAGCCCGTTTGGATGAGATTTAAAAAAAAAAATGCTTTTTTTAAGCTCAAATTGGAGCTTTTAAAAATATCAGTATTTTGGCTTTTTTGTGATTTTTTATTTTTAAAAAATATATCATTTAAACACATAAATTAATTTTTTAAAAAAGACATTTTTGTATTAAAAGGTGCTTTAATATCAAAAAAAAAAAAAAAAAAAACCCCATCCAAACGGACCTTAATCTTTTAGAATTGTTTTTATTGATTTTGAGATAAGTGTCTATACGTGAAAAAACACTTTTGAGTTTGAAAACCATGGTTTCATACGAAAATAGCCAAACAGTTGGAAAAATGGGAAAAACACTTTTTCACTTTTGAAAGGGAAAAAAATTTCCACTTTTATTTTCCTCTTTATCTTTCCTTCCCTATTCCCCCATTTTCTCTTTTCTCTTTTTCTGCTTGAGTTTTATATATTGCCTTGCATTTGTTCAAAAATTGCCTTGCCTTTTATCTTTTATC
Source organism: Acacia pycnantha (assembly GCA_025563575.1). NCBI lineage: Eukaryota > Viridiplantae > Streptophyta > Magnoliopsida > Fabales > Fabaceae > Acacia > Acacia pycnantha. The sequence continues at coordinate 82,312 of JAMWYP010000524.1, forward strand.
TTTCCTCTTTCTCTTTCCTTCCCTATGCCCCCATTTTCTCTTATGATTAGATGATTTATCCCAGCTGATGATGGTACATCTTTAAGATCAAAAATTGCTTGCATGAAGATGAAAACTATGCATAGAATGAGATAACTTTTTTTCCTGAGAGGCGTGTCCAATATGTATAGGAAGTTTAGTTTAGTCACATTTAAAAATGATTTAAGCTTCTACAATTTATTAATACATATATTTTTGAGCTATTTTATTATTATTAAAGTTGACTAACGTTATAATTTTTAATTTTGTAGATAAATACCTTTGAAATGGAATTTTATATTTTATATGCAATTATTACATTATCTAATGCCTTTTTTGGTAATTTGAACATAAAAAAAAAAGTGATTCTCATAACAATTATCCAAATACTCTCATTTTATCAAAATCACTTTCTTCACAAAATCTATTTTGCTTAGAATCTATTCTTTATAATTACTTTTATCATTTTTCTCCAAAAGCTAATTCAAATAGGCTCTAAATATGTGATTGGACTTTTGTCTCAATATGTGAAAAAGTGCTTAAAAACAATTTTCCTGTGCTTATCAAACAAACCCTAACTTCCTTAATCTAATCAAATTAAGTAAATATGTTATACATTAAAAACTAGAGGGATATAACTTTTTTTGATAGGAATGAAACATATAAATTTACTCTCACTGCCTTCTCATAAATTAAAAATTTACTTGTCCTTTCTTTTTATTTAAATGGTTACTTCAACCAAAAAAGGGGTTTTTTTTAGGGTTAAGGGGCAATTTTGCCACCGAAAGTTTTTGGGGGGGGCAATTTTGTCCCAGGAGTGTCAAAAAGGGAGAAATTTAACTTTGATCATGTGACTATCAGCTCAAGATATTTGGTCAACTAGGAGTCAAAATTAACTAGGATAACAGTTAAAACAAAACTGCTCCCTATTTTTTTCCAATTGCGGGGAAAAATTGTCCCCCAAAACTTTTTGGGCAAAACTGTCTATCAATGACAAATTTCGGATAAAATAGACGCTTAGCCCTTTTTTTAATATATCAAAATATATGGCCATGCATTCTTCTTATTATTTATCTTTTTTCAAATTACAAAATATTCAATCAATTATCTAGATAATTAATAATATTTTTGTAATTCACTATACAAAATAATTAATATAAAATATAAAATTATTATTTTTACCATGTGAATATTCCTACATGTTTGCCCGTTTAATGATCTGATTTTTAATTACGTATAAACAAGTATGGATATAAAATTTGGGCTTTTTATTGTATTTATCATGGTTATCAAAACCGGACCGAACCGGCCGGTTCCGACCGGAAACCGGCAAACCGGCCGTGAAACCGGTCCGGTCTATCGTAGAAATCGAGGTCAAGCTCTTTTTTTTTTTTACATCGATTGTGAAAAATAAAAACATTTACAGAGAAATAGAGAGAGAGAGATGGAAACTGAAAAAGTTTACAAAGAAATAAAGAGAGATAGATGGAAACTGAATTGAAAATGTTTACAGAGGAGGAGGCCAGTTCATGGTGGAGATTAAGCTTTCTTCGTCCTCTTGCACTTTCCTTGTGTGTGGTTGCTTGAGCTTGTATCATTCGACCATTGATGAGGTTAGAGTTGGACTTCAAGGAAGGAGTCGTTGAGAAAGAGGAGAAAGAGAGGTTACAGATACAGAGCATGGGTCGTGGACGATGAAGATGAGGGCTTCCTTCCAATGCCTCATCAAATCAAATGTTTTAAAATGACGTGAAAGAGCAGGGTCATTAATTAGAAGCAGAGAAGGACTAATGGAGTGGACACCTGCATCAAATCACGTGCTTTCTTTTTGTCAAAGAAATCATGCCTCATCCTTCACGTCTCTTCAACTTCTTTTTAAACTGTTGGCCAATTTCCATTAAATCTAAACAATTCCAAACCTTTTGCAAGATATGATTTTGATATTCTACTCCGACCGATTCAATGACCGGTCCGGTTTTAATAACCTTGGTATTTATTCTATTATTTTTGTAAAAAAAACAACGATCTGTTTTTTTAACAATGCGGTGATCCATAAAATAAAATAAAAAAAGGAATAATGATAAAACCATAGAATTAATTGGAGAATATATACCAACGGAGGTTGCCACAAGTGGTAAGCGGCTTGTGTCACTTAAGTAAGGTCTCCAGTTCGAGCCTTGTGAATGCAGAAAAGCCCCGTTGGGAGACTCTCCCACCATAGCACCATAGCTAGGTGCGCGACACGAGCGAAGCTCTAGATAACAGATAGGCAACCAAAAAATAAAAAATTGGAGAATATATTTTTCTATCTTGAAATTGATTACAATAAGATCCATGGATCCACGTTTCGCTTCCCACTATCTCACACACTCCCTATTATTTAAATAAAACAAATAAATAAAGCACTCACCATCATGAACAATCCTTATGTGATCTACTTGGCAGATTATTCAAATAAAATTTAAAATAAAGATCCTAAATCCAGTCTTCAGAAGTTTCATACACAACATTATATGTATTTTTAACATAAAATTATATATTTTTACATAAAATTTAATGGAAACCCCACTCGTAAGGCCCGTTTGGTTCAAAGAAAATTGGGTGAAGGAAACGAAAAATGGCTATTTTCCTTCCAACACGAGTATTTAATTCACATTTTCTCAAAAAAATATTTTCCGGGCGGCGGACCATTATCCCTTAAATATGGGAAAACCAGTTCCCACCTATTTTGGTGGAAACCTATTTTTTGGTGAATCAAGAAAATGGAAGAAGACCAAGTTACTCTCTTCAGCGCCTTGGGAGAGGAAGAGAGTGACACCGGAAAATATCATGGAAAGAGGAGGAAGAAGCCGTCGGTGGTGCAGATGCGTCAGTGACAAAGGTGCCTCTTAGATTTACAAGCTAAAAACATAGTCCAGATGCACCAGATAACAAAAATCAAATCCAAAAATGGAAAGAATCCATTACAGCACTACAAAAAAACATCGCATTACCCACAGAATTTTGCCACGGAATTCCGTGGGAAATTGTCTTTGCCACGGAAATTTCCCACGAAATTCCGTGGCTAATTGAATTTGCGACGGAATTCCCACGGAATTTAGTCCGTCCTCGAAGGAACTGTGATAAATCCAGTTACCCACGGAATTTTTGGGAATTGCCGTGGAAAATTTACCACGGAATATTTCCGTGGGAAATATTTGCCAGGGACAATTCCGTGGGAAATAATTTCCCACGGAAAATCCGTGGGAAAGTTCCGTGGGTAATTTCCCACAGATTCACCATATTCCTTTTGTTTTTACCCTTCGATTTTAACCATTTTTTTTAACAATTTTGCCACGTTTAAATGAGAAAATTAGCCTTTAAATGAGAAAATTAGCATGTACATATATAGCTAGAGAAATTAACAAATTCCAAATAACTAATATATTAAACAAAGATAAATGCCACACAAGTTCAAAGTACTAAAAGACTTAAAAAAGGGAAAATATATGTTCTCAGTCACAAGTATCATAAACAAAGAAAATTGTTAACATTCATTCTCAGCTTCTTCAGTTGCATTGGCAGAGGGAGCGCCTTGAGTGGCAGGGTTTGAGAGAGTTGGTATTTGAATCCCCATTCCTTGAAATGCAGACATAATCAGGTTGGTTGATTGTTTAAGTTGTGCATTCTCTTGTTTCAAGTGTTCATAATTTTCTGACATTTGTGCCATCTTCGTTCGCATTTCTTCAACGTTAAAATCCCCCGAAGAATTGATGGAAGGAGTTGAGGCAGAAGAGACAATATGTTGAGTTTCATATCCAAGGCCATAGATTCGGCCTTTCTTGTTCTTACCACCAGTAACTTCTAACCATAAATTGAGTTCATCTTCATTAGAGTGGACACTTCCTCCCTCAGAATTGATTGATGCCTTTAGTCTCAAAAATTCATCCTGCAAACAATACATAAAATAAGTCAGATCATATGAAAGGGATTCCAACAAAAATTACAAACTAGGAAAAGAGGATGACAAAAGGCAAAGAAAGGAATCGATCTCATTCCATAACCACAATCCTTCCAAGAGCAAGTGATTTCCATCTGTAGGCAAAGAAACTAGGAAATGTGAACAATAATAGATAGTACATAAATACCAATAATCGGAATAGCCACATTGTGATAACATCTAAATCGACAACATCAAAGAAAAGCAAACTTGAAAGCTACGCCCTCGACAATGTCAATGCAACAACACCCATCATGACAATGCAATTGTCCAGTTAGATAATAGATTCCACAGCTAAGTTACCATTTTCAATCTAATGTATGCTTATTAGGTATATAAAAAAAATAAAAAACATGTCTTAATAAGTTATTGGTTTAGGTGGATCATAAACAACATGTACAGTGCAAATGAACCACTAACATGTATTAATGCACACCCTTGAAGGTCATTCAAGTGGCATGAATAATTCTCAGCAAATAGTTGAGCAGAAAACATGACACTTATGTTCTTAGTCAACAAAACTAGGCCAAGGATTCAAACTTGCTATGAGCTAATTACCTAGAAGGTTTATAGAAATGGAGACATGAATAGGCAATTTTGTATGAGAAAGTCCTCATGAATGGTATCCACACCAGAGAAAAACAGAACACTCAACTCCAATCCCAACACAAGCCATTCACAAATGAATGAAAAGATATATATTCAAGAGAATATCACTGATAATAAATCAATGAAAGCCTATTTTAAGCATTGAACTATTTCACTAATTAAATCAACTGCAAGACATGGCATGCCTCTAATAGGTCGACATTATTGAACTTTCACACCCCATATCTACCTAAGCCTATGTGCACCTTGGACTAGTTCTCATTAACGCTTTATAAGGATTTTTGAAAAACTTGCTGAAGTCCATATAATGGATACATCCATCTATATTGAACGGGCCCTCCAACCTTTGCTTCATAAGGAAGGTGAATAGGCAAATTCTCCATTGAGTCAAAGAAGCTTGGGGGAAAGACTTTCTCCAATTTGCACAGTGTCATCACAACAACATTTTTCTCTAACAACTCCAGTTGATTGCTCAGCAGTGTTGTTGAGCACAGATGTGTAAAGAATTGACTAAGCTCAACTATAGGATTGAAGACATTTTCAGGCAAGGTCGCAAAGCCAATAGGAAGCAAGCGTTGCATGAACACATGGCAATCATGACTTTTCATTCCATACAACTTTGCTTCCTTCAGGTCCATACATCGGGATAAATTAGATGCATATCCATCCGGGAGTTTCAAGTTCTTTACCCATTGACAAATATGTCGTTTTGTTCTACATTCAATGTATACTTTGCGACCGGTTTCACCATTCTCCCTCTTATTTCAACAAGTTCGTCATCTTTTCGTCGACAATACTATTTCACGTCCATTCGAGCTTGTGCATTATCTTTCGTTTTCCCCTTTGTGTCATCACAGTATGAAACAAATTTTCAAAGACATTTTTCTCAATGTGCACGACATCAAGATTATGTCGAATGAGATTAGTTTTCCAACAAGGCAACTCCCAAAAAATGCTTTGTTTTGTCCAATGATGAGTGTCGTTATACCCTTCAATTGGAAACGTTTTTCCATACTCAGAGACCTTTGGCAGATATTTAACTCTTTGCCAAAGTGCTTCTCCGCTTAACCGGGGTGGAGGCACTGATAAGTTGATTTTATTCTTGAAGAAGGATGTTTTATTTTTCCGGAATTGGTGGTCAATAGGAAGGAATTGTCGATGACAATCAAAGAAACATATTTTTCGCCCATGTTTCAATTGGAACGCTTTTGACTTCTCCATAAATATAGGACAAGACAGTCTCCCCATTGTCATCCAACCAGACAACATACCATAAGCTGGAAAGTCGTTGATTGTCCACATTAGTGCAGCACGCATAGGAAAGTTTTGTGTCAAAGAGGCATCATATGTTGACACCCCTTCACCCCACAATAACTTTAGTTCATCTATCAATGGTTGCAAATATACATCTATTTTTCCTTTTGGATTATTAGGACCAAGGATGATCAATGTCAAGAACATATATTCCCTTGTCATGCATATCTCGGGTGGTAGATTATAAGGAGTAACTATCACAGGCCAACAAGAATATTGCTTCCCAGATTGCCCAAATGGCGTAAATCCATCCGCAAACAATCCAAGCCTCACATTTCTTGGATCATATGCAAAGTCCGGATATGTTTTATCAAAAACTTTCCATGCTTCACCATCAGACGGGTGAGAGAGAACATTGGGACCTCGACGATTCTCATAGTGCCATCTCATTTCCTTTGTCGTTTTTTCAGAAGCATATAATATTTGCAACCTTGGAATGAGAGGTAAGAAAAACAACTGCTTCCTTGCAACTTTTTTTTTTCTTGCATGAGAATTGTTAGAGGAATATCTATCCTCACAACAAAACTTACATTGGGTGGCATCAGTATTGTCTTTATAATACATCATACACCCATTCACACAACAATCAATCTTTTTGTAATCTAGACCTGGCTTCGACACAAACTTCTTTGTTTGGTACAAGTCTGGAAGCATTAAGGTGTCTTTAGGTTGTGTCCTTACCATGAGTTGGGATACTAAATTAAAGGCATGCGGAGACATGTTAGTTGATGCCTTAATACTTAATAACTGCAACATTGTTGAAAGCTGAGATTCTTCACAACCTTCCCACAACGGTTGTTGTGCGGCACGTAACATGTCATAAAATTCTCTTGCATTAGTATTTGTCATCTCTTCAACACCTTCATTATAGTTATCCCTAAAACTCGGCCCAGCTGCATCCATCACCATCATCTCATATTGACTTAAATGGTTTCCAAGTGCCCCATGTGAGGCATGTAGGTCACCTTCTATTGGAGAAATAGACCGATGATTTTCTACTTGTCTTTCACCATGACTATCCATACATAATAGTCCGGCATGAAACCCTTACTATAAAGGTGCACCTTCACCTCATCAAAAGGTAGATAATACCTACTTTTAAATTTCACACATGGACACCTAAGCTCTCCCCACTTTTGAGAATAAGGTGATTGATATACATATTCAAGAAACCTATCAACACCTTGCTCGAACTCAACCGTCACCCATTTAGTACTGGGATTAATTCTGTTATACATCCATCTTCGATGTTCTGGGACTTCCATTCTAAGAAACAGGAATTCTATTTTAGGTTCAAGCTATTTGAAGGAAAGCTGGCTATATGTAAGATTAACCAATTAAAAGCATCATCAAAATTTAAAACTATCTCAAACACGAATTCAGCAGCAATATATTTTTGATGTCTATGTCAATAAGCCCATAAATTGTTTCAAAATCTAATCATGCATGTTGGAAAAAAACATTAGTGACTTCTATATAACAAAAATGATCTTTCTTAACAAATAAATAAACCACAATCAGCATAAATTTAAACAATCTGAAATGCAGATGCAGGGGCAATTAATTATTTCTTATGTTTATATCTTAGTTTAGTTTGTTAAAAAAAACAGTAAGTCTTCTTCTTTTATTTTTTCACTCTAATATAATATAACCAGTCATACTCGTAATAGGGTGGAACTTAAGTCAGAATATTATTTTTTAAAGTGCCAATTATATGTACCTACTGAATACATGTAGAGCTGCCTCCAAAAATGAAGAAACATATATCGGTTTGAGTGTTTGTGGTAGTGGTTGGTCCCATTTCTATTATATTTATCTAAACAAAACTTTCCTAAAACTGAAATTAACATTAGTGTGTGTGTGTAAATCATTGAAGAGGTGATGATAAAAACAGGTGTAATCAACCAAAAAAATGGAGAGACCGTATGAACAATGAAATAACAGGGAGAAAATTAGTCAAAGATTAATTCCCCAGCCTTTATATCACTGACAACACAGACAAGGGAAACTACCAAAACTGAAAATGGTGAACCGTCTAAACGAGCAAGAGTTAACTAATAGTATATGGATTTCTAATTGTGTTTGGCATTCTTATATGTTCAAATTCTGGCGTTCTATACCTATTAGTTATTCTATGTTTTGCTTCCTAAATTTTACTGTATTTAAACTCTTGTTCACTGAATTGGCATAAATGAAGTATTAAGAAGACATAGATATTGTACTTCAGAGTCTTTTCGTTGCTTTAAAGTACAAAATTGTGAAATTTGCAGCTCAGGACTAGTGATGTCATTGTTTGTCAAGATTTTTACCACGTTGTGCTTATTTTATAATTATATATAACTATCATTTTTGTTCAAATTTCATTTGCTAATTGGTAAGATCTTAAAAACCTTGATTTAATTCTGACTCAATCTCTTTGGTCACTTGGCCAATCTTATGTTAGAGTAGTACAAGTTGTGACTACTAGGTTAAAATAAGTAAGTTGAGATTTCCTCAGTTCAATTATCCTTCTACTTGACTAATTGATGATACAAGGAACTTGGTTAAGCAAATTAGGTTCCATTCAGATTACTCATTTCTTTTATGTTTTAACTAGTAAAACTTACCACCTACTTCCAATGACACTATTATACCTGCATTTTTTGTTTTCAAAAAAACAAAGTGTTGAATTGCACAGTTAAAATGCTAGATCAAATAATCCATCACAATTTTATTCTAAAAGGAAAAAGGAAAATGTAATATGCTATGATTACAAACTCCTCCTAAATAAGGTCAAGCAGGAAGAACAGGTAAGTGGGAGAAGGAGAAAACAAACGGCTTTAGTAAAAGGTTTATGGATCAGGTCAGTTTAAATACATTATCACAGATTGTAAATGCATATTTCCAAAATGTATATGGATAAGGTAATTCAGAAGAATCGTACCAACTCTTGATACAAAATTCTTTCCTCCTATAATATGCATTCCACTCGCAAGTTTAAACATATCAGAAACAAACATAAAGTGATGCCCTCAAAGACTTAACACTGCTCATTCAAATGGACTAAGCTTAATCGTCTTGGAAGTAATGACTAGTAAAGAAAAGCATTCAGCATTTTCTCCCTAAAGAGCCAATTCTCTCATCCCACTCGCAGAAAATGGAGAGAAAAAATTAAAAACATAAAAGATATTCAATATAAGATTTGCTGGATCTCATCCTCAGATATGACTGTTCCAGAAGATACATATAAAGCAAGAAGTTTCCAAGGGAGAGGACAAAAACACTTTTTTTTTCACACTATCACCTTAACGCAATGTCATATATCATAGTTATGATTTTTGAACGAAAACAAGAAATGACAAATCCAAAAAAGCACTTTTCTTTGTAAGAATGGGGAAAACAGAGGTCAATATAATTTGAAACGCAGGGATTAACATTGTCTCTCATATGTTTAACTATTTCATCTTGAAATAAAAACATTAAGGAAAGAAGTAAGGAATAAATAAAAACTTATATTCAATAATATAATTGTTCAGCATGCGATTTACTAAAGTCTTTAAAGAAAGCTTTTAAATTTCAAACAGAGTCTCACAACATTGTTCTTAGCTCAACTCGGCACCCAAATAGACAGGAGTTACCACACTGCCCTAAAACTGGGAATTTACCCTCATACCTTTGCATCAAACAAGTTTCTTTTGGCAAGGTTTAAAAGCTAAATTCATTCCTTAAACAGTGTAAATAAGCATGCTCAAGAATCATATTACTGAATAGCTATTCTTTATTTATTCAGAACTTCAAACTTCAAAATACAAACATACTTAAGATAGACAAGCTAATCACCCACTTGGGAGTTTAACCCATCATTACTAAGAGTCGTAGTCCAAACGAACCACTAAGACTTAGCCCATCGTTACTAAGTGTTTAGCAGCGAACAAAGCTTCCGAGTGCAATAATGACAGTAAATCCACCAAACCCAAGCATATGACAACAAGTCTTCTTAAAATCAGAGCAAGGAAAATAACAGAGATCAGAGATCAGAGAGCACAACCTGAACAGGAAGAGCAAACCCAAGCTTTGAAACTTCAATATAGCTCCTCCCTCACTTTGTCCGAATCCAACGCAACACTGCACTATCAACGATGAAGGTACTATCGCCAGAATCTAGTTAGGGCTCCAGCGTTCTATCATCGAAATCCAGCGCGACTAAGCTATTGTCGGAATTCAGTCAGCTAGGGCTCCAGGCTTTTCCCCAAATTGATCGAATAGGCTATGCGATTTTTGTTCGCTCGAAATATAACTCCAGGCTTTTCCCCAAATTGATCGAATAGGCTATGCGATTTTTGTTCGCTCGAAATATAATTGTGCCATAGATGGCATACGGTGTGTTTTTAAGAATACCCACGGAAACCCCAGAGCCACGGATGATGTCCGTCTGAATTCCGTCTAAAATAATGCTCTTTGGACGGAATTTGACACGGAACTCTTCCGTCTAATATTTGCCATGCCTTTCCATGGGAAAATTTCGTCTCTGAATTTACCACGGAATTTTCTTGTCAAATGTGTCTCAAATTACACACAGAATTAATTCCGTGTCTAATTTCGTGGCAATTTCGGAGCTTTTTGTAGTGAAAAAGAAATCGACAAACACTTTGGAAATAAAACACAAGCCACGAGGGAAAATAAAAGTTAGGCACGAGCTAATGAACATCCGATAACCTTAAAAGAAGAAGTGAATTATTGATACCTGGCAGAGATTAACGACAAGGCTAGAGGCGAAGATCAGAAGAGCAAGCTCAGTGGCACAATGACAACTGTTGAAAAGGTTGATAAACCGGGACGACTCTGGCTACCAAAAGCCAGGATGGATTTGGAGACTAAGTTATAACGACACAAGGCTAAAGTAGACTCGGCCAGAGAGTCATGTCCGCTCGCGATGAGTTTGGAACTTAAGAAAATACAATCATAACACAAATCGACGAATACCTCTGTGTCGGATCCCAGGCTAGTTTCGCTTATACCCAGTGGTTGGGAAATGTAAGGTGCCGGGATAGGTTCGCTCCTATCCCGACCCTCAGTTTTCGATGTTAGAGTTCAGGATCCCGAGTCAATTTGGTTCTCACCCCGACTCCTAGTTTCTGAAGGCTGGGATCCCTTTTTGCTACCCCCACCATGTCTTCCACAAAGTAATGCCGCTTGTTTCTCTTCTTCAGTAGGAGGAATACCCCAAAACCAAAAACGAGCTCCAGGAGGAACCGTTCGACGCAACTCTTCTTCCTCCTCCGGAGTTATCTTATCTTTATCCATTATTAGCGGAAACTACCACTCAAGATGCACGATATGTTTGGTAAAAAGGGGGGAGGAGATATAGCAGGACAAGTCTCTCAAGATTTGGGGCACGACGCTGGAAATGAAATAACAAGAATCAAGGTACAAATGTGTTTACACTCAAAGAAGAACACCAAGAAACCCAGAAACAAGAGTCTACCCAGAAACCCAAAAATCAAGTTTTTGGGAGATACAGGTATAGAAACAAAAACAAAATAACAACGAATCTAAGAACTCCAAAGTAAAAGCAAAAGAAGCAGGGAGAAACGATGGAAGTACCTGGTTTAAGGAAGGTTTAGGAAACCCTAAATCTGCGAACCGGAAGATCGTGAGAAGAAAGCCTTTGAAAAGAAGGAGAGTTTTTTTCAGAGCAAAGCAAGCGATGAATGTGAAGTGGTAAGAATGAGGGGAAAGTTTGTGTATATAAACGTAACTGTTGAAGGTTCGAATTAGAAGAGGCAGGGGCAAAAGGGACAATTCACCCCAAAAAGTAATGATGACATATGTGAAACAACATGTGCATTAAATGCGATGTGCGCATTAAATGCGCGCAAATGCCGAAGACGACAAAAAGTGGCAGTTCTACGCCATGACGATGGCAAGTGTACAACAATAAAGTTGTCAAAAGCAAGTTGCGCCTGTTCCCCTTCACCATAATCCGGATTGGGGGGAAAACTTGTTGCTAAAACAGATAAACCCGGAATCAGAAAACCTGTTGCTAAAACAGATAAACTCGGAAACCAGGATGTTTGATGCGGAAGAGATCCCGGAAACCTGGATTTTTGATGCGGAAGAGATCTCAACAATCACGAAAAGGGGAAAATAAAGTTTCCAGCCTTAACTCAGATTATATTTCTGGGCACAAGCAAATCCGGAGTTCATTGAAACCTAGACAAAAGTTGAATGAAGATCAAATTGTAGCGACTCGAATATGATATCCAGGTTAAATGATAAATGCACCCCTGCAGCCCAGAGGCCTCGGCTACCGGGCTGGGGGCAACTGTTATAGACCCGTATGAGACCCATTTAATGTATGGTCCAATAAGGGGCAATTTATATCAAAATCCACCTATAATCAAAGAGGGTCCTAATCAAAGATTATAACTTAGATATGACAACTTAATACCTGGGCTTGGAGGCATAGAGGCCCATGATCCTAAACCCTACAAGTAAACTCTATAAATAGGAAGTAAACCCTAAAGGTATGGACATTCTTTCTCAATTACTATTTTTTCGTCACTGTGCACACACACCACCCCCTTTAGCTAACGCCTATTCGTGCACAATGATCTACTATACTCATAGGTGTCTGTTCCATAGAGAGAGTTAACCCAAGAGAGAGTTAACTCCCTTTAGTTAACCCAAGAGAGAGTTAATCGATCCAATATCAACATACTAGTCCAACAGACTAGATATCTCTGTCAATCTAGACAGAGCACACATAATCAAAGAGAATGGTGAGGAGAAATGCGTGAAGAATGTCATGGAGGAGCGGTTCAGTAGTGGAGGAGCATCAGTGGTATGGTGGAGGTCATTATCAAAGGAGGTTTTTGGGTGTAGGAGTATCACTTGTGTGAGGAGGTCGCCCATAGAAGATAAAGATAATGATGAAGAGAGACAAAAGACTTCAACCGATCAAGGAGGTATTAATCAAAAGCACAACGTACTAAGGAGCTTTCCTTTTTTATTCCTTAGGCCTTGGTTTGGGGGTAGGGGAGGGGAGGGGAGGGAAAAAATTTAAAATGGAGGAAAATCTTGTGGGCCCTACTACAAATAATTTTTCTCCTCTTTTCCTCCATTTTCCCTCCCTCCTCTACCCCCAAACCAAACACACCCTAGGGCACCACTATAATTTCATTTTCTTAATTAGTCACCATTAAGTCCCTAGGGACCTTTTTAAGAGGAAAATTTTCTTAGAAACTTTTTAACAATTCTTTTGATCCCTTAAGATATTAAAGGGATTTTCTTAAAAAAAATTCCATTTCCGAGCAAACGAAAACGAATAATTTGGCTGGAAAAAGAAAAGACAATTATTAACTTTTTTTTCACCTGAGCAAATTGTTTAACTTTTTTTTAATGATATTTTGCGTCAATTTTTTTTTTCAGCGTTCAGTTTTGAACTTAGACTAATCTCGAGTCGAACTCCAAATTGGAAAAACCGTACATGTCCTCTCATTTTCTTCGAACTTGGAAGTTCAAGACGAGTTCTGTGCTCCCAAATAAGCGGCTTCTGAATTAAAAATGAAACCGAAAGATCGGAATTTTATTTTCAACCGCTGATTGTTTGCCCAGTTTTGGCCTCCGGTGGCTCCGCGACGGAATATCTAGGGCTTCTGGAATCTTTCACCGGCGATTTTTGACCCCCACTAATGTTTACGCCACAGAGAAAGGGGCCGTCTACTACAGCGTCTTTCACACCCCAGAGAAGTGGGGTTGGGGCGAGTTCGAACCTCTTGAATTCGGCAAAAGGCAAGGCCGTCGCTTTTGCTGACGACCCACCACCGCCATTGGGTTCTTTGAGTGAGAATCAGGAGAAGGTGGTGGTGGGGTTTGACTCCATGGGGAATATTGAGGACTGGAAGAAATTTAAGGAGGCAGGATTTTTGGACGAAGCGGTGATGCGGAAGAAGGATCATGAAGCACTCATGGAGAAGGTCTCGAGACTTGAAAAAGAGGTCAGTTTGCGAATTTTGAACATTTGTAGGTGATTTGTGACATGCCTTGATGCTTACTCTCAGTAGTCACTGGGTTATCATCTTCAATAAAAATGAAGTCATACGTAATTTTTCTTTATAAACAAATACTTTCGAGAATGAATACAAGCGACGTTGCCCATGTTTTACCTAATTGCGTTGGAAATTTTTTAGGGTTAATTAAAACATGCTTTTGGAATTATTGTGTAGAGAGTTTCGTTACTGAAGAATTGATAGGTTCAAATATCATGATGGCTATCTTTGATTGCTTGATGGAAAGAATCAGAGTTTATTTACTGTCATCAGCAGGATGCTTTTAGAATTAGTTGAACGCAGTTAGTTCTCAAGTCTTTGACTATGGATGTTAAGTTTTTGTTGGCTTCCAATTTCACCTCTAGTAATATTTAATATCATTAATACTTGGATATTTAAACTCCTAAAAATCGCTTGGCATGCACATTTTGTCATGATCACATACTGAGACTGTATGGATTTAAATGGAACAAAATAATTTATATTTTAGTGACCAAGTAAGCAAAATCTTTGGGTGCTTCATTGTAAAATGATTTCATGGTTGCTTGTTTTCTTGATGTCTTTTTCCCGATCCTGATAATTTGAACACAGGTTCTTTCCCATGAAGCACGAGGGGTTCTAAATTTGTGTACTCCAAAATTAGTAATATGTTGTCATTTTCTCTGAAGTTTGGTTTCAGTACATATTGGAACTGTAAGCGTGCTCATGAAGTCTCCAACTTTTAACTCAATCTTAAAGATTGGAAAGGAAATATTACTATCTCAACAATTACAATGAAATCTAATTCTTCAATATTATATGATATTGCGGTTGAAATTTATTATAGTTAAATGAACTTAAGGATCAGATTAAGAATTATATCAAAGAAGTTTCATGACCTGTCTTTTAAATGTTGTAAGAAGTATCATATGCTACAAGACTTCAAATATTTAATCAGTATGTAATGCAATACCTGTACCCTATATTTTGGAAAAATTATTCTGTTCCATTCTCTTACCCACACCTGCATTTTTAGCATTACCTCTGCAACATGGATTCTTTCTTTTTTGGTGTTTGAAGAAAACAATATATGGAAAAAACAAGTTGTCATGGAAACCATTTGCTATGTTTGTTTGACTGCTGATAAATTCTCTCTCCCCCCAAAAAAAAAATGCAGCTTTATGACTACCAGTACAGCATGGGCCTGCTGCTGTTAGAGAAGAAAGAATGGAGTTCAAAGTTTGATCAACTGAGGCAGGAATTAGTTGAAACTCAGGAGATTTTTAAACGAGAGCAGTCCTCGCACTTAATTGCATTATCTGAAGCTGGAAAGCGAGAGGAAATTATAAGGAAAGCATTGAACACGGAGAAGCAGTGTGTGACTGATGTCTGTAACTTTCATCAATTATATTTCACTATCTGAAATTTGTATATGCTTGAATATATTTATCTTCTGCTATCCATAATGTTGTCTTTTGTCTAATTTAAGTCAGCTCTTGTATTTCTGCATGTCATCTTATGCAATACTTAAATTAGCTTTAAGATGCAGTGTACTGTGTAGTTATTTACAGTAAAGGAGGTTACCAGGAATGTGTGAGGTGGTTGTTCCATTCCTGGTTGGATGTGTGGAAGTTTACTTTTTATTATTGGAAAAACTCGGCAAATAATTTTTGAAGTGGTCATTGAGAATGACACCTGGTGTATTCTTTAATCCAAGCTTTCCCAATCTCAACATTACTGTGCTTTTACTTCTTATTGGCTGAATATTAAGAATAGGAATTTGAACTTTCTCTCCTCTAGGTTAGGGTTGTTCATTTCTTACAGAAATTCATTTTTCTCATGTTTTACTAGTTAGTTTCTTATCCACTTTAACGACGAATTATAGGATATCTATACATGTTGCTTTTGTGAGCTGCTATCTACGGTTGTCCATCTCTAAAATGTGTGTAGAATCTATACAGGTTGTAGTAAAAAAAGGAATCGATAGAAGTTTCTTCTCATTAATTATTATGTTGATCCTGTGGCAATGGATTAATTGCAGCTTGAAAGAGCTTTACGTGCAATGCGAGAAGAGCACAACCAAGTCCAGTGTTCCTCCCGGGCAAAGTTGACTGAGGCGAGTGCATTGGTTGATGGAATTGAAGGGAAGTCTTCATTTGTTGACAAGAAGTTGCATGATGCAGAAGCTAAGCTAGCAGAGGTCAACAGAAAAAGTGCTGAGTTAGAGATGAAATTGCGAGAAGTTGAGACTCGTGAAAATTTACTTTTGAAGGAGCGTTTGTCTGTAGTTACTGAGTATGTCCTACTCTTCACATTTCTACTATTTCTAGACACCATATTATATTATATTATATTTCTTGAAGTATTTGAAACAATTCACTTACTAAGATTTTACCATTCATTATAGTCGAGAATCATTTGAGGCAACTTTCTACAAGCAAAGGGAAGATTTAGTGGAGTGGGAGAGGAACATAAAGCAACGAGAAGAGATGCTGTGCAGGGGAAGGCAACACCTCAGTGAGAGGGAGGAGAAGGAAAATGAAATTGATAAGAACTTGAAACAGAAAAGGAGAGAACTAGAATTACTGGAAAAGAAGATTGATTCCTCTAACTTGTCATTGAAAGAGAAGGAAACTGAGATCAGTAGAGCGGCTCAAGATTTACAAATAAAAGAGAAAGTTTGTCTCTTCCTTCCTTCCTTGACTCCTCATTCTTTTTCAAATGTAACCACCTATGTTCTTATTTGTTCTTTCCGTAACTTAATTGCTGCTAATATTGTTTCAGGAAGCTGATTCATTAAGGAGCATGCTCGAGGCCAAAGAAAAGAAATTACTTGATATTGAACATCAGCTAAGTGCTAGAGAACGAGTGAGTTCAGGCGTCTACTACTCATACAGTCTACATTTTGTTGTTGTTGATATATAGTCTGCATACAATAGAATGTCACGCTAAGTTACTGCATAGATAAGAGGGGTGACCTGGTTCTTTGTTTTTACTTGAGCCATTTTTTACTAGGAATGAAATGGGAAGAGATACAAATACCTAGGTTGTTGCTTAAACTCTTGCACATGTCAAGAGATTTTGGTCTTGCTGGGCTGTAAGAGTGGTCTTGCACAGTGTGACCCTGGGGGTGGGGGGTAACAGACAGCTTGAACAAGATCTTTTGACGCCTGTGTATCAAGTCATATAGTAAACATTTTTTAAGAGAACAAGAAGACATGCTTAAGACCATGGCTTCTTTTAATATTGCCATCAAGCTACCATGGTGTAAACCGACACTCTAGCCTACAATTTAAAGTTGGAGCAGTGATATTAACCCTTTTGTCCAGTTAATCTATTGGTTAAATTCATTTATCATTTTCCAGCCTTGCTTAGCTGAATGCCATTAAGGTCAAAATGATACACAGTTTTTGTAGTTTGCTTTGAGTTATATTTTTTTCAACTAAAAAAATTCATTTCCTTTGCTAAGTTGAGGCCATGTGGACCAAGTGAAGTATAGAAAATTATTGTATAATGATTTATTGTGTCCCTTGGAATATAATGTACCCTGTGTTAGAGAAAATCATACTAATACAGGCCTGTGCATATCCTTTTTGTGTATTGTTTTGTGCTGATATATGTGTGTGACATTAGTGGTAGTTAGAATAGCCATAGATTTATGTACAACTGTATGTGTTCTAGAAGATTTGCGTGGACATTTCTATCCCCCATATCTCTCTCTCTTCGTATCTGAAGATTGTATATAGCTCTATATTCAATTGAAGAAGTTCTCACGTAACTCTGGTGCATCAACCTTCTCTCTTTGAATGTGCAGTTGTTTGTAAGTTGAATTACTTTTGTACATTATACAGTTTTTGTTGCTTGCTGACTTGTGGTTGTGGTTTCTTGTAGGAGGGAATCCAGAAGCTCCTTGATGAGCAAAAGGATTTGTTGGATTTGAAGTTGCGGGAGTTTGAACTGGAGATGGAACAAAAGAGGAAGTCCCTTGATGAGGAGTTCAACGACACAGTAGAATCCTTGGAGAAGAGGGAAGCTGAAGTCAACCATAGGGAAAACAAGGTTGGGAAGGAAGAGTTAGCTTTGGGTAAGAAGGCTGAAAGAATAAAGGAGCATGAAAAGGAATTTGAGGCCAAGTTGAAATCATTAAAAGAGAAAGAAAAGAGTACGAAAATTAAGGAGAAAGAACTGGAGATGGAAAAGAAACAATTACGTGCTGATATCAAGGCTATGGAGAATCTGAAAGTTGAGGTTGAAAAAGTAAGAGCTGAAATTTCTCAGCAGGAGCTGCAATTGATCAAGGAGAGAGAGGATTTAAAAATAACTCAGGGTGAGAGGGAAGAGCATTCCCGGTTGCAGTTGGAACTGAAACATGAGATTGAGAATACCAGATTGCAGGGGGAATATATTTTGAAGGAAACTGAAAGCTTAAAGCAAGAGAGAGAGAGGTTTGAGAAAGAATGGGAAGTATTGGATGAAAAAAGGGCTGAAATTAGTAGAGAGCGGAGCATAATTGATGCAGAGAAAGAAAAATTAAGAAAACTGCAACATACTGAAGAAGAAAGATTGAAAAGAGAGAAACAGGCTATGCAAGATCATATAAAGAGAGAGTTGGAGAAGCTTGAACTGGAGAAGGAATCATTTGCAGATACCATGAAGCATGATAAGCTAGTTTTTTCTGAAAAGACCAAAAATGATCATGCACAGATGCTTCAAGATTTTGAATCCCGGAGAAGGAATCTTGAGAATGAAATGCAGAAAAAGCAAGAGGAAATGGAGCTAGATTTGCAGAAGAGAGAAAGTTCTTTTCAGGAGGAAATGGAAAGGGAACGTAAAAATATTGATGTCTTGAAGGATTTGACTGAGAAAGAATGGGAAGAAGTTCGGTCTGAGCGGCAAAGATTAGATAATGTAAGGAATGAGGTTGAATTAAATAAGCAGCAGCTGGAGTCAGCCCATTGGGAATTGCATGAAGATTCTGAAATGCTTATGAACCTGAGCAGGAAGGTTAAGAAGGAGCGTGAGCACCTTATGGCTCAAAGGAATCTCTTTCTTGCTCTTGTTGAGAAGTTGAGAGGTTGCAAGGACTGTGGGGAAGTTGTTAAAGGTTTGGTTGTATCTGACCTTCAGCTACCTGAGTTTAAGGACAGGGTGGCTATCCATTCACCAATTTCACCTGTGCTAGATAGTAATCCTCTGAAGAATTCTGGGTGTAATAATACTGCTTCTGACATGAAAAATTCTGAATCTGTAAAGTCTGTGTCTTGGCTCCGCCAGTGCGCTTCAAAGATTTTGAGTTTGTCTCCAAGTAGTAAAAGGGATGACATTAGAGCTTCTGGCATAGATGATTCATCTCCATTGTCAGATCCAAAAGTTAATACAGAAAAAGCAGAGGGCTCTGCATCTTTTTTGAATATAGAAGGCACTAGAGATATTCTTGGAGCTCATCACTCTTCGGATATTCAGCGGCTCCAATCTGCTGACTATATTAGAGATGTGGATGACAGACATGATCCATCTTTAGATCATTATAGTTACGTAGATAGTCTGAGAGAAGAAGGTCCAGAGGATTCTCAGCAGTCAGTTCCAAAGAGAGGGAAAGGCAGGCCTCGCGGGAAAAGCAAAGCTGGAATTAACAGAACACGCTCTGTTAAGGCAGTAGTTGAAGAAGCAAAGGAGTTCCTAGGAAAAGCTTCAGAGGAACTGGATAATGCAAATATGGAGTCTCTTAATACTGATTATGCTAAAGGTGACAGTGTAGAAGAGTCCACTCAGACTGAGAAAGCTGTTGCTAAAACTAAAAGGAAGCGGCAGTATGGACAAACTTCTAGGACTACGCAGAGTGAGCAGGATGCTTATTCTGAAGGACAATCTGATACTGTTCCAGCTGGTGGGCGCAGAAAGAAAAGGCAAATGGTTCCTCCCCCACAAGAAGTTACTGGAGGGAGGCGATATAATCTCAGGCACCACAAAACGTAAGCTAGCTACTTAAATTTAGTCATAGCAGCTTTATTCAGGGCAAAAACTGTTCATTAAATTATAGACTGGTTGTTTTCTTTGCGGTGAATAGTCTGTTGGATTTATTGTCAGCATGCAGCAAGTACTTCTTACCAAGCACTGCGCATTTCTTGATTTTCTGTTGGCAGGCCGACCACAACTCCATCGACTCCATCAACTCGGACATCTAAGGGAACAAAGACTGTTGAGCAAGAAACTAGTGGTGTTGAATTGAAGGAAGGACAAAACCCAAAAGTTGTCTCTGGTCCTTCATCAGTAGTTGCTGATGGTAATGCTCAAAGCGAACAGAGAGTGCAGGTTTTGACAGCAAACCGTGCAGAGTTCTCAGATGATAGAGTTGTAAGGGTAAAAACATGCCACGGCCTGTTTTGATTATTGATTTTTTGCCGTTGATATTATGAGATCTATGTTCTATTTTTTATTCATGTATCTGTATCTCTCTGCTCAGTTTGAAGAACCAAGGGACATAGTCGGTGACAACGGTGATGAACCTGAACCCAAACCTGCCGAAGTTGAGTTGAGCGAAGAAGTGAACGGTACACACGAGTATGGAGATGAGGATGGAAGCGCCATCCAAGAAGCTGAAGTTGATGAAAATGACGAAGGAGAAGATGAATTTGAAGAGGGTGAAGAAGATGAAGTAGAAGAGGAGGATCATCCAGGTGAGGTATCAATTGGAAAGAAGATATTAAAGTTTTTTACATCTTGATGATGGAAGGAGCTTATTTTTTTTCCCACCCCTTCCAATAATCCAACAGTAGAAATAGCATCTATGTTCCTTTGGAAATAGTGGTTTTAGGAATGTATTAGTAATATTTTTTACATTTCAAAGACTTGTCTTGCTGGCAGATGACATAGTGATTAGTTTCTGGGTTCTTTTTCTTTGTTGATTCTGAGTTCCCATTTGTTATCCACAATACAATGAGCAGAATTGTTGTTAAATAACCAAATTGCCCTTAATGGTTTTAGCTAGAGTTTATGGAAAACCATTGCGGATGGCTAAGCTTTCTCTACATGAACATGGCTAAAGCTTTTTGCACATGATTGAATAATTATTGCAATCATTGAAAAAAACTCGCACACGTTATTTTAGCTGTAGTGTTATGGTAGACTACACCAGATAATTGAAACTTTCTGTACACAGTTGAATATATATTGCACACGTGGAAGTACTTCCACGTGTGACTAAGCAAGTGGCCATAAAAGAACGGAAGCACATACTTTTTTTTTAATTTTTAATTTTCTATATATTTTATTTATTTAGATTATATTATATGTTGTTTTCTAAAATGTTTTTCTTGCACTAAATATTTAAAATTAATTAGTTTCCAATTCGGCATTTTGAAATATTTGTTGTAACATTAGTATCATAAAAACTAATTAATTTGAGATACGTGCAATTTTTTTTTTTCCAAAAAAATAGCATATAATTAATCTAAATAAATAAAATATATAAAAAAAATGTCTAATCGTTCTAATTAGGGAGACAAGTATATAAAAAGCATATAAGGAAGAAGTACCTAATGTGAATCCTAAAAGAACAATGGTTATGGTGAAGCTTTTTATACATAATGAACAGTGGAACAAAACTTGCGCATACGTGGTATATGCAAGTGACAATGGAAAGAACCATGTCCTTGAAATTATTTTAGGTGCCTCTGAGTAATAAATTCTTTAAATTGGGGCTTCTCAGCAATTTTTCCTATTTAAATTAGTTTGAAATATATACACTTTTTAAAAACAAAAAACAAAACAAAAGAAGGATACAAGGGAAGTAGGTCCAGAATGGGCTATGGGCCTAAGGCTAAGTGCCCTTTATTGTGACTTGTTTCCCATCCTATTCCTCTGTGGGTGGTCCTCTTTTTGTATGCCACTTTTTTTTTTTTTTTTTAATTTAGCTTCTCTCACATGTTTCATTTCGTTCACCTACCCTTTTTTTAATAAAATAATTTTATTAATTAAAGAGTTAAAGTATACAAATATACATGTGGTTTTTTTAAAAGTACACACAATACCAATAGTTTTTTTTTGTGTGTGCAAAAGTGACTATATGGTTACAAAAATGAAACAAAAATACATCTTGACTATTAATTTAACTTTTTTGCATTTTTAAGGTTGATATGGACAATGACTTGGCTAAATTTTATTCCATTTGATAGTAAAAAACTGGTGAAAATTACATAAAATGACATAAATATTTTGAAAATTATAGTTCATTCCTTCTCTCTTTAATTCCTTTTCTCTCTCCTAATCTTAATCTTACCCATCGGGTTGCCCAGCTCCGCCTCCTCGCCTTCGTTGCCACCTTTTGTAATTTTCAAAACTATATATATGAACCTTTTTTTGTAATTTTCTCCAATTTTCCACTGCCAGCTGGGATGAAATTTAACTGAGTCACCTTCTATATCAGCTTTAAAAATACAAAAAAAGTTAAATTAATGGTCAATAAATATTTTTGCTCTACTTTTGTAACCATAACAACTTTTACATAAAAAAAAAAAAACATTTGATATTGGATGCATTTTTGAAAAAATCACATATATAATTTTACACTTTAACCCTTAATTAAATCTATCGTTACCTCCAAACTTCCACTTCACTCTTCTTCTACTCCATAATGTCTTGTCCCAACTCAATCCACATTGTTTTGTCCAGCATGTGGTTATATATCTATAAACCGATGTCGTTTTGGGATGTATAATTCCATTTGTTTATTCTTTCAAAACCACGTTAGTTTTGGGAATCAATATTGGATATATACTCTTTCAAAATGGCTATTCAAATTACTCCATTCGTGCCTAAAATATAACTTAACTGAGGAGTTGATCTTAATCTAAAATTCAAGACTCTTTTTCTATATTTGTCCATATTCTTATAATTTATCTATATTGATGATTTCTCAATAATAATCAAATAAAAGAGATATGAAGAGAATATAATTAAGGAAGATGATTAGCGTATTTTAGGAAAAAACATGTTACATTGATTAACTTAACTAGCTTCTTTAATATAATTAAATTAAATAAATAAGTCTTGCATTAAGGATCGGTGCAGTATGTACTCACCGACACAATTAAGAATATTAGATATTTGATAATATGTGATGACCGTTAAAAATTGACATTGACGGTTAAAACTAACTTTCAAACAAATTTATTACTTAACCCTTTTATATTTAATTAAAAGCTTGATTGAGAAACCAAAAAAAAAAACACATTTTTTTAAAGCAATTTTTTTCAAGCTGATATAAAACCCCTATCATATATTTGTCTCATAAATATTAAAATCACTTCTATAAAGCTTAAAACAAACAGCCAATAAGACCAAAGTAAATCCCTTATTTAATTCATATATTTAGAATCAGTGAGGGAAATAATTATATTGACTAGCTTATTTTTTTTATCCTTTGAATGAATGTTAATTTTAATATTCTTGACACCTATGATTCCATTGGGTATAAGGATAACGTAATTTTTTGGTATATTTTATTTTTGTTCTTTTAGTACTTTTTCTTGTTGTAGGCCTGCATTAAGAAAACAATATGAGATGACATCCAAATTTGGTGATTTAGGCAAATAAAAAAATAAAATAAAATAAAAGGGAAGAGACCCTACAAGTCCTTGAAAGTACAAAAACTTGAAGGGTTTGAATAGTTTGAATCAAATCCAGAGTGAGGAAGCATTATAGTTTTATGGTTAGCTTTCCATTTTCATTGCCACTGTGCTCTTTCTGTCCTTTCTTTTCCTTCTGCTCTTCACAGGGCTACTCTTCACAACCCTATGGCCCTAATAGTATCCTACTATCTTATAGCTCTTTTAAATAATATCTCAAAAATAACTCACTTCAGTCTACATCTTCCTTAAAGCCGGTCGACACACACACTCTCCCTGCAATTCCTACGCTTTCTTTCTCTTTCTCTTCAGAATGATCAACGGCGATAAGGGTTTTTTTTTTTCACCAAGTCAAACTTGATGATCCAATTCATATGCTAGTCACAGAGTGTAGGGTCGCAGAAGTGAGTTCTTGAGAACTTTTAAGTTTGTAATAAATCACAAATAATTTATTTTTGGCTGTGAAGCTATTTGCATATACTGAGAGAGAAGTCGTATTGTTCTGCAACTTCTGCAACTATGGTGGTATGCCTACCATGGCAAGTTTGAATCGTCATGGTAAACTATGCGTGGTGGTATATATGCTCATAAACAAACGTCAAGAACCACTCCTTCTCCGTTTAATTATCCTGCCATGGATTCATTATAAATAAAACTGACATTGTTAATTATAAGCCATCTTGTTTTTTAAAGTTACAGGCGGGTCAAACCCGTGTCCTTTCATTTATATTCAACTTCGTTCCTAATTATAGGACATACTTATCAACCTTTAGAAAAATTAAGGATGATAGTTAAATTAGTTAATTATATTTATTTTTCTAAAATGTCCTTATTCAAAATTTAAAATGACTTCAATAAAAAATTGTTAAATCAATAGTCCCATGCGTAATTGTACCTTTCCGACCTCACATGACTTCTCAGAGTCCGGTATCGTCAATTTCTCCGAGCTCTCATACAATCTGGCATCGTAAGCTTCTCAAAGCTCTTACACAGTCAAAGAATATCTTTAAATTCATGAGGTATAGGCCTTTTTTTTCCTAATAAAAATGTCTATTGTGAGTGTGTTTATCATCCCATATATATCTGTGTGTCTATATATGTATGTGTGTCTGTACACACACATGTATATATCTATATATACGTACACATACATATATATACATACGTGTAAACACACACACACACACATATTTTAGACTTTTCAAAGCTCTCACACAATCCGGTATTGTAGACTTCTCTAAGTGTCACAAAAAGCGTAGAATTGAGGTGTACGTGACATTAATGAGTTGTAAGCATTACTTATTTTATATAATATATATGTGCATTATTAAATTATCATTGTATTTATTTATTATTGAGAATGTATTAATAGGAGTATTTTAGGAAGAAATTGACAAAAATTGGAAAGTTGTCCTATAATTAAGACCAATATCAACTCCTAAATGTTATCCTATAATTAAGATTGGAATATTGGAGGGAGTATGAAATTTCTCTGGAGAGTTCAACCACCTAGCTAAAATCAAAGAGAAGTGACTAAGTTATTAGATTTATATATTAAAAAAAAAATTCAAAATTTGCCTTTATTTAGAAATATAAATTATATTATGAGAAGTGAAAAAAAATTGCATCAAGATTTAAATAAAGTCACTTTAAAAAAATGTAATTAATTTCCCACTCAATGAGTCTTAACATTCATTAACAAACACTCTAATATATATAATTTTTAAAATATTTCAATTTCATTTCAAAATGTATTTATAAAATCTGGTGCTTATATGCATATATTTTAGAAAGAGTGGTAAAAAGTGAAAACTGTGATTTACCCTAAATAGTTTACGTTTGTTCTTCATGCAACTCCATGCATCTTTAATTACTTTGCATGAACAAGGACAATCTCTCTCTCTCTCTCTCAATTTTCTCCTCTTTCTGCTAAACGTCACATCTTCCCAACTAATCCCTTTCAACTTCAACCTTTCATCTGCAACCATAATTCCCTTCAACTACCAAAACCCCTTTCTCCATTCTCAATTCATAGCCTTCAAATTCTCTGACTCTATAGCCCTCAACTAGTTTCACCATTTTGTTGCATTAGAGAATCACAATGCAAAGCAGATTCGTATACACACACACATACATAAAAGCAAAGCAAGCAGCCTAGCTTTCACTTTCCATATCGCAGACCTTCCCCATTGCTACTTACTGCTCTGATAATCTAATTTAAAGTCATTACTACAAATAATAATTTCATATTGACTTTTTGCCTCAATAACTGTGCTAAGGTTTCGCAGCTTCTTGGGTTTTTTGTTGTATGCTCCTTTGATCTCTCTCTCTCTCTAGTCTCTGCCTATATACTACTTCCTTAGCTTTTCTATTAAACACTAGGCAGATAAAGGGCTCAGATTTCTTACTCTGCCTTTTCTTTTCTGTGCTTTCCCCTCACAACCTTGTTTTGAGCATAAATTTAGCATCTTCTTCTTCTTCCTGTGGAAACAAGAAACCCCTTTTGGCATTTGGCATTTGGCATTTGGCTTGATTCCCTTCTTCTTCTTCTTCTCATTCCTCTGTTCATTACCATCATCATCATGTTGAGCATCAAAACTTTTGTTATTAGTCATACCATTTTGGCTGTGTTCTTTCTCTTTGTGGGTTCAATTTGTTTTGGACAAGTGGAAGAAGCTGATGTGTCTTTGGCTCCGATGGAGAAGAAAGAGCTTGAAGCAATTTACTCTACCATACAAGGCTTTGTTGGTAAATGGTGGAATGGCTCAGATCTCTATCCTGATCCCTGTGGCTGGACTCCTATTCTGGTACACACACCCACATCCCTCTTATACTGTGCTCAAGACAAGACCTTAGACATTTTGAATTTCGTTCTTCTTGGAGTATAGAGTCCAGTGTCCTTGATTGATTTCAGTTTTGGATTCTTCTGCAAGCAAAAGGAACCAAAAAAATTTGGAGAAGTGACTTGGCTTAACATAGTGTTGCTTTTGCAGGGAAGTACTGAAATTATTATTGTCTGTCAAGTTCATGCAATGTCCAGTGATCATGTTCATAACCCATTATATATATATATAGCCTTCAAGTTTGAGTTTTTAACAATTCAATTTTTTTTTTTAAAATTTCTCTGCTGAATTGTACTGCAGGGTGTCTCATGTGATCTGATAAATGGGTTCTGGTATGTTACTACCTTGAACATTGGACCTGTACATGACAATTCTCTTGCTTGTGCCTCAAACTTAGAATTCAGACCACATTTATTTGAGCTGAGGCACCTCAAAGTCTTGTCCTTCTTCAGTTGCTTCCAATCACCAGACAAGTTCCCATTTTCCATCCCCAAAGGAAACTGGGAGAAACTGAGTTTCAGCTTAGAATCTCTCGAGTTTCGATCGAACCCGGGTCTTGTTGGAAGCATACCTTCCTCTCTTGGGGTCCTCAAGAATCTTCAATCACTGATACTCCTAGAAAATGGCCTAGCAGGTGAAATCCCACCACAAATTGGCAACCTCATCAAGCTAAAAAGATTAGTCCTTCAAGGGAATTCCCTATCTGGGCACATTCCAGATGTTTTTGTTGGCCTTAATGAGTTGTTGATCTTTGATCTAAGTGGAAACTCACTATCTGGGTCTTTGCCTCTATCAATTGGAAGCTTACGTTCACTGTTGAAGCTTGATTTGAGCAGCAATTACTTAGAAGGCAATCTTACAAAAGGGATTGGTTTTCTCAAGAATTTGATCCTAATGGACCTCAGGAACAACAAATTCTCAGGTGGGTTGTCACAATCTTTTCAAGATATGTGTTCATTAGAAGAATTAGTCTTGTCAAATAACCCATTAGGTGGAACCATGAGGGTACTAAATTGGGAAAAAGTTCAGAACTTGGCAGTTATTGAGCTCTCAAATGTGGGATTAAGAGGGGAAATTCCTGATTCACTGTCAAAATTGAAGAGACTGAGGCATTTAGGTCTAAGTGACAACAACCTCACAGGAAATATCTCTCCAGAACTAGCAACACTTCCTTGTCTCAATGCACTGTACTTGAATGGTAATGATCTGACAGGAGAGCTTAAATTCTCTGGAGAGTTCTATGGAAAAATGGGAAGGCGTTTTGGGGCTTGGAACAACCCTAAACTTTGCTACCTAGTTGGAGTAATGTCACCAACAAGTCATGTTCCTTTTGGAGTGAAGCCATGCCAGCAACAGCATCAAGGTCACATTGTTTGAACCAAATATGAAAAAAAGAAAAAAATGTGAACTGATTTAGTACCTGTTTCATCCTGCTGAAAGATAATGTAACTTTTTATTTTTCCTTGGTGTGAATACATAAAATGGTCAACTTTTCACATCTTATTAATAGTGCTCTTACTTTTATCTTTGTAATTTTGGGCTAATATCGTAAATTATATAGTTTGATTAAATTTTAGTTTTTATCTTTGTAATTTTAATTAGTTGGTTTTGATTGATATAATTTTATATGGATTTGATTTGAATTTATGTATAGGAACAAAAATAAAGCTTATCAAAAGTATATGGATCATTTGTTAACTTAAGATCAAATCTTTATGATCTTTATGAAATTATTGAGATCAAAACTAACAATTTAAAATTTGAGTAACTAAAATAAAAATTCAATTAAAATATGAAGACACGTTAATCCTATAACGTGCTATTACAAGTGGCCTTTTATGTGTTGAAATAATATAATACAATGACTGAGAAAGCAGATGAGTTTGGAGGCTATAATATATGAGAGGAACTAGGCTTCCATTAACTCCATTGCTTTATTGGGATTTTCAAGCTTCTATCGTACAGTTTTTTTCTGGAAGAGATATTGATGATGGAGGATGGGTCTATTCATGGATTCTGTAAAAACTTTGTCCTTTATTGGGATTAACCATAGTCCATATAGAACAGTTCTTCTAAATAGAATAACCCTTTAAATGTTCCAATTTGTATTTCCTTTGCTGCTTTGCACTTTCTAACCAAAAAGGTAGATCATCTTTTGGTAACAGCAACTGCACATTAGCTTGTTTAGAAACAACCACTTTAAGTTCATTCTATAAGTTTGAAAGTAATTACCAGTTTACTAAGATAACACATTTTTTTAAAACAAATTTTGAATAGTCATATAAAACACCAATAATAGAATGGGTTCACAGAAACAAGTGGTATGGGAGATGTGTGAAATAAATAAATGTGGTTTCTGAACATAGTACCAGGGGCTTTGTGAAGCTGTACAATGTTACGTCACGACAGTATCTAGGAACAAAATCACATACAATGACTCAGATCCTAAAGTGTATATCTTTAAAAATGAAACATTTCTTGAAAGCCTGAAATGAGATGATGACTATATTACAAAGATCAATTTTTTAAGTACTTTGTTCTCAGCTTATCGCATGCACATGAATGAACCAGTGACTTTAAAAGCATCCCATTTATGAAGTTTGTTTTTTTCCTTGTTGGGGTTTTGGCCTGAAGCATAATATAGATTCTGGTTTTCTTGGAGGTTCAAAAAAAGCTTAAAGCAGATTGTAACTTGGGCAGTGATAAACAAGTGAGGAGCAAACGGAAAGCTAGGAAAGAACCATTGGTGAGAGTTTTTGTGTTGGGTGAGAATTCCAAGGCGTATTAATGATTTTGAAGAGAGAGGAGAGAAAGTGAAATGAGAGGGGAAGAGTATAGAGATGCAGGCTATACATGTAGATGTAGGGCCTAAACGATTAGGGTACAGAGCTGTTAAGAGCTCATTGACAGCGAGCAGCCATAATATGAACATGGTTATGAGGCTCTCTATTATTTAGCTTGTTCTTGGGTGTCTGGTCATTACACTTATGTATCTCTCTTCAATTACTTACATATAAGACAGTGTTTTATGCCCAATTGCCCATTACTGGGGGCTGGATTGGGCTGGGATGATGGGAATTGAGATCAGCGGTGTCTGTTTTGGTTAATGATTTACAGTATATGAAAGAAGTTTTGTCTCGACTTATATAAATATATTTTTCCAACACTAATTCAAATAAGCTCATAATTATTCTTATATCTTAGTGGTATGTTACCAACTTACCGTTGTAACTTTAATGATTAGTCTCATTATTATCTATTAATAAAATTATCCTCTAATTCAAAATTGAGATCCGCATTTGAGTATGACACCTCTCAATCTCTCATAAATAGAGAGAGGGAACTCATGGTACGTCTTGAGCTTTGTAGCTTTTTGACTAGATAACAATTTTGATTTAGGTCGACATAAGTTAAAAAGAAAAAAGAAAAATTAATCATTGGGAAGAAAACAAAAAAATACTATTTTAACTTTAAAATCCTAAATAAGTTATTTCCTTTTAAAATGAATTGTCAATATCTATACTCTTGTAGTCAATAACTATAGTCTTGTAGGCAACAAAAATGATTTGGAATTTTGAAGTTTAAGATGTATTTTTATTTTTATTTTTTTCCTTAATCATTTAGTCTTTATAGTTTTATCTTAATTGTAACTAAATCCTTAAACTTTACCTTGACACATCTCAGTCCATATATATTTAACTTGGTTGAAACTAGTCTTTAAACTTTGATTTTATACAACTTAGTATTGATAGCTTAACCATTTTAAACATTAGCCCTTAAGTTTAAAAATAATGTTTGTCCTTCTAATTCTATTTTCTAAAATATAAGGACCGATTGACATTTTAAATGTTTAAATGGTTAAAATTAAAGTGATTAAATTGTACAGAGTCAAAGTTTAAAAACTGAGTTGCATAAGTTAAAGTTTAAGAGTTAAGTTGCAACAAAAACAAAACTAGAAGGCTAATTGATTAATTTTCCCCAAAAATAAATAAGGCCAGAATTTGGGCCTTGAGCAAACTCAATTTGGCCCAATATGATGCCCACAAAATTGAATTGTGTCATTTTATGATATAAGGATGTGATGAAGGCCCATCAGGTAAGGCCCAGCCCACTTAGTCGTTTTCATGATGGATTCAGTGCGGGCCTATCATATAAAAATCTGATATGAGTTTGATGAGAATAAAAAAAGAAAAACACATACAGGTGGGTTTGATTGTAAAGCTAAGTCCAAAGTAGTGACTTTGTTAAGTAGTTGATGAGTGAGGAGGGTAAGGGTTCATGTCAATTTCATCATCTTGGCGTTTCAATCTTTATCATTCATCTCTATCCCTTTCTCATACACTGTCAATTCAATTTAACAATTAAGAATATAATATTTCGTTTAAAGTTTTTTTTTTTTTTTGAGTTTTTTCATTTTGAATTTTGTAGTTAAATCAGCATTGTTCATGGGCAAATTAGGGGTTCTTACTTCTTACTACACATTGAACTACAAAATACAACTCTGACATCATTTTCTCTATTAATCCCTCAAATCAACTGGTATTAAAACTCAACTCAAGTTGACTAATTAGACTTGTGAATTAGTCAACGAATCCTTTAGCTTGTTTAATCAAAAGTTTTGGATGAATTGGTTTTATATTTTTTTTTATTAAGCTTAAAATAAAAAATTCCCAAGTTTTAAATGTAACACCTCAATCTATTTTGCCTCCAATTCCCCCCCCCCAACCTTCACCATTGATTGTATGTATTAAGGATTTTTTTTTAATCAAATGAGTAGCTTCCAATGTAAATGATTAAAATGTGTACTTTAAGAAAGCCAACACATATTTTATATATTTAATTAATTTTCCTAATCTCTTTGAATTGATTATATATATATATGATTAAAACGATGATTACAAAGCTAACTAAAGAACTAAATTACAAAGGGGAATTTAATCCCAAACCCTCTTCATCCACCCAAGACCACAAGAAGGATGGACAAGACTCTAAAAGATCAGATTTGTTAATTCCAATCTTGGCCAGAGCATCTGCTACTCTGTTGGCTTCTCTAGGTATACTTCGCAACACCACTTGCCAATCAAGCCTTAATAGAGTTCTGAGTCTAGCCAGCACTAGGCACTCGCTAGATAGCTCCTCAGAGGCAATAGTATTAATGACTTCCAATGCATCAGATTCCATAATTATATGCTTCATTCCAAGATTCCACGCTATCTCAAGGCCATTCAGAATAGCCCAGTATTCAGCAAGAATAGCAAGACACACTCCAACTTCCTTTGAGAACCCCAACAGCCAAGAACCACTACTGCTCCTAAAAACGCCCCCACATCCGGCCTTTGACGAATGACAAGCCACAGCCCCATCAACATTGAGCTTTGTCCAGCCTATCTGAGGTTTCCTCTAGCCAGAGGAAATCGAAGTCCCAATCTGTTGAGCCGACCTTACACTAATTAATTCATCATAAAAACGCAGCCAGGATTGAGAAATGACCAGCGCCGGATTACAGGGCTTAACAAACTGAGGAACAAATAAGGACTTATTTCGCCAATCCCATAGCAACCAGATTCCTACCCCAAACACCATACACCAGTTCAAGACCTGACCCCTGCCCAAATTTCTTTTCAGATTCAAACATAACCACTCCCTAAGATTGGCACTAAAGAAAGAAGCAGTAAATCTAGGATGAATAAAACCATTCCATAATCTCTTAGCATATGGGCAATCTCTTAAAATTTGCAAAATATCTTCCGAGTCTCCCTTACAAAAATCACATATAGCCGACTCCCCAGACCATAAGCTCCTCCATTGCTTTGTAGGGAGCTTGTTCAAAGCCACTTTCCACATGAACACTCTAACTCTTTCCGCTCCCTTCCACTTCCAGATCATCTTGAATAAGTTATCCTGGTGAAGATGAGGTGATTTTTCCAGCAACTAGTAAGCACTTTTAGCGGAGAAGACACCTTCAGATGAAGCACCCCAAACCAAAACATCATTTCCAGCATCAGGTCTAGGAGGGAGCTGAGCCTTTAATCTGCCAATACCTTCACTATCAATTATAGTGGCTAGAGAAACAAAATCCCAACCACCTCCTTGCCTCCAATCAGCAACGCAAGACTCACCTTCAATCTCAGAAATTAATTTATATATTTAGGACGGGAGAGTAAAATTCAATCTAAGTTTTTTATGGGCCAACCATAATAAGACCTAGAGAAGTCAATTAAAGAAACACAAGAGCAAATCTCATGAATATAAAATAAGTAATTGAAGCACAGATAAAACGTTTTTGATTGATTATAGATCTTAATCATCTTGAGACTAGCTACAAGCAACCTTGTGTTCTTCCTTTGATTTTTAATTGGATAATATTTTTTTTGTTTGCTTTGACGGAAGTGAATAGTGATGATCTAAATTGCTTATGAAAATGAAAATTGGAGGAGAGAGGGTATGTTTTGTTTGAGGAGACGGGAGATAAAATTTTGACTAAATTGCCCATGATTTTTTTTTTTAAAATTATATAGTTTATCACATCGTTTTTTGTACATTAACTGATGAAATTTTTGAAAACATTTAATATCATAGTCATATTTGACTTTTCACGTCAAAAATTTTCCCTCCCCCAAACCAAATACACCCTTAGAAGAGATCCATAATACCTAAATCTAATAAAAATACTTTGTTTTTAATTATTTGCATGACTCTCTTTCTAATTAAATAATTGAATTGGATTATTAATTGCAAGATGTTGAACTCCAATAATCAAAGTCCTTGTCAAATGAGAACCTCCTTCCATAGGGCACATCAGCAACACCTCAACTGTCAAACTCCAAGGATGACATTACACAAAATACAAAGTAATTAATAATAAAATTAAAATTAAAAATTTATCCAAGCTATGCATGCCTTTACGTTTATTTTTACAAAAAACTAAATAAGTCACAAGTCGAAAAATTTATTTGTGAAACTCAATATAATACATAAAAATGTGTTTATTTTTTTTAACAAAAATTATATGGAGTACAAGTTATTAGTTTTAATTATATTTTATATATATATATATATATATTGTGTTAAGTTTTTTTTTTTTTGAAGTCATGCATCATAAGTCATAAGACGGTGACACGTGAAGCATTGAAGAAACATGTGGGCACGTGAGCCACACATATTCTTATTTTCACCATTTCATTTTCTATCGCTCTCATTCAAATCTAATTAATCTCACATCAACTCAAGAGCTGAGGAGATTTAAGATAGTGACATTATTCCGTTAAGAAATAGGTTTTTAGGAATTGTGTAATAGGTGCTGTATTTTTTTTGGTATAAAAATTTTAGGAAAAAGATTGGATTCACCCACAATCCAAGGATAGAACGAAATCTCCCTTTCTTCGAGATGATACCAATGTTGAGTAGGGCGATCCCTCTATTACCCTCACCTAGACACTCAGGAGTTAGGATACCTCCCCCAACTCTTAACCAGCTCAAGGATTGAACCCCTCCCTTTGGTGAGAATGTTCGATCCTTTTACCAGTTAAATCCGAGAACGAGGGTTAATAGGTGTTGTATTTTTTTTTTGATATAAATATATATATAGGTGTTGTATTAATTTGAGTCTATAATGTATTTGTGGTATGGGCCTTGGTTGTATTAAAAGAACGGCCCAATGGAGTGGGAGAATTAGGATTTTATATAAGTAATTACAGACAATATATTATTTCTGATTACTCATTATTTGTTAAAAACTGTGATGATGGTATTGCCTTAAATGACCATTTTGAAATCAAAGATTTTGGAAATATGAAATATTTCCTTGAAATTGGAGTTGCTAAGACTGATAGAGGTATAATATTGTTTTAAAGGAAATATGTACTTGATTTGCTTGCTGAAAGAGGTATGAGTGGTTGCAAACCATTAGGAGTTCACATGACAGAGTCTCTAGTTAGTGGGTTTTGATGAAGAACGAGACAACCTGGAAGACTTGGTGAAGAATCCTAAACGATAGAAGAAATTGGTAGGTAGGTTGATCTATTTAACCATGACACATCCTGATATTTGCTTCTCGATGTACGCACTTAGTCAATTTATGCACTTACCGACGAAGCATCACATGGCAGTGGTAACGAATGTGCTATGCTACCTTAAAGGAATGCTTGGGTATCTTAATTAGCTTTGAAGGGGATGCATAGTTGAAGTGTTATTGTGATGTTAATTGGGCTGCTAGTGGGATGACTAGAAGATAAGTTATTGGTTGCTTATTGAAGCATGCAACGGTTTCTAAGTCTTCAGCGGAGGACGTCGTGTGCTAAGTATGGTTGTTTCTGAGATCGTAGCCTAGAGCATCGTTGAAGGACTTATGAATTGTTCATGAGGAATCAGTGAGAGTATATTGTGACAATAAGGCAACAATTCATATAGATGCAAACCCGATTTTCCATTATGAATGAATAAACATATCGAAGTGGGAAGCGAAGGAAATTGATTTGAGGAATGTAAACTCGACAAACCATTAGATTGACCTTCTAACTAAAGCAGGAGGAGGACATTTGCAGAAAATCTTGTTGTCCAAGTTAGGGACTCTTGACATGTTTCACCCCCAACTTGAGTGTGTGTTTGGTTTGAGGGGAGAGTCACTACTACAAAAATTGGATATTACTACCCTAAAAAACGTCTTTATTTAGAAATAGAACGTCTAAAGTGAAGGTGGTGGCATTCTTGTAATTATATTTAAGGAAGTTGAGCCTTCAGCGTCCTAAATAAGAAATCAGGACTCCTTAAATTGATTTTTGGTGTCCTGAAATTTTTTCAGGACG
The DNA here is from genome assembly GCA_025563575.1 of Acacia pycnantha. NCBI lineage: Eukaryota > Viridiplantae > Streptophyta > Magnoliopsida > Fabales > Fabaceae > Acacia > Acacia pycnantha. The sequence continues at coordinate 117,514 of JAMWYP010000524.1, forward strand.
TCTAAAATTGTTTCGCGCCACAAAAATATGAGAAATATTTGTTTGGCGCCATGGAATTTAATTTTTTTCAATAAAATTCATTTATGGCGACCTACATATATTTCAGGACGTCTTTAATGTGTCAATTTCTTCGCGCCCTGAATTTTTTGTTTGGCGACAAGGATTTTCTTTTAATAGAAATTAGGAAATTTAATAATATTGGCGACCTGAATCAGAATCAGGTCGCCTATATTTTAATAATGGCGACCTGATTCTGATTCAGGTCGCCAAAAGTGGAATATAGGCGTCCTGAAATATGATTCAGGTCGCCTATATTCAATTTTTTTAGGTTAATATACTCGCGCCTCTTCATTTTCCCTCACACACTCATACTCCGACAGAGGCCGCGAAATCCTCTCATACCCACTCTCGTTCCGCTCTTCTCCAAGGCCGTCCCTTTCCTTGCCGTACGTCTCCGCCGTCGTTCTCCTTCGTCTCCGCCGTCATCTCCTTCGTCTCCGCGCGTCTCCTTCGTCTCCGCCGTCGTCTCCTTCGTTTCGCTCTTCTCCAAGTAAGCTTGTTCGTACGTTACTCTTAAATCTACTATTCCGTCTTGTTATTATTAGTGAGAAACCCTTGAATTAAATTTGATAACATTTGGTAATTGTCACTTTGCTCTGGATAGTATTGGTGAGAAATACGTATCAGATTAAGTAGCTCTGTTTCTGTTTGATGCTGGAATGTGTTTGATCAAGGATAGAACATGTTTAAGTAGCTCTGTTTCTGTTTGATGCCTTATTTTTTGTAGCAAAAAGTGCTAAAGTTTGTTATATGTCTGTTTCAGTATTAAGTGGGGGAGTCATTGATTATAGGCCCGGGGTTGTATAGCCTCAAGAAATCGAAACTTGGTGGGTATCCAAACCGAGGAGTCTACCAACGACTTTCAAATTATATACGGGTTTTTCTCCAAAAAGTTCTAAACTTTGTATACCATATCTTTCAATCAATTATTTCCCTTCAATTCAATTGCCATATCGGAAAAACAATCACACGCTCACGAAATCAAAGCAATTAGAGTTGTCTTCTAACAAATTATTGATGTTTGTCCGAATTATCTCAGGTCTTGGGTAATTCAGGAGAGTCTAGGATTAAATTCCTCCTTTGTGTAATTGGTATGGTTGTAATTTAGGCTTTTGCCTTCCTTTAATATCAAAAAAAAAAAAAAACCACATGATTAGCGTCACAACGTGTAGACTGGGATTCTAAACTTCTTTGCTATTATTTTTGTTTCAACTTTTAGATTTTCCTCACAATACCACTTCATGAATGAGATTATATTCATTCTAAGCTCTTCTCCAAATTGTTTAGATTAGATCTTAGCTTACTTATGTTCTCATGGATAAGCTAAGCGATATTCTAGATGCCAAATATAGGATATGGTTAAATGATGAAGAAGATAAACTATATCAATATTTACTTCTATTTATTGGCTTGTTTTTGTATGTTTTCTCGGGATGATCTTGTAACATGGGATGTCCTTCAAAACAGAAAAGCTGAAATTGGTTTAGTTAGTAAGTTTTGTTGTTGAATTAAGTGAAATTGGTTGTTATTGAAATTTTGGGATGTCTTACTTTTAAGGGGAAATGCTGCTGAAATTTACTTAAAAGAAAACATGTCGTTCTTGAAATTGACATGAACTTGACTGTTGTTGGAAATGTCGTAGGTGGTAATAAAATGGGTCATAGTTGGATGAATGCATTGAGAACTAGTGAAGAATATGAGAATGGGGTGGAAGAGTTTATTGAATTTGCTAGAAGGAATGTGGCCACAAAAAATGGGATGTATTATTGTCCATGTGTTAATTGTTTAAATGGGAGTCGAAGGGTTATTGTGATATAAGGAACCACCTACTTTGTGATGGAATACACCTTCGATACACAACGTGGATATGGCATGGTGAGGAAGTAAGTACCGGTGCGTCCCATGCAAATGAAGTTGAGGTAGATGATGATGATGAAATGGAGAAAATGATTAATGATGTTGAGGCAGAAAATGATTAATGATGGAATGGAGAAAATGATTCATTGACACAGTAGCTTTAGATATGCCTTTATTCGTTTTTAACAATTTGCCTTTGATTTATAGTGCCATCAACAACCATGGAGCACCGAGTGCGGATATTACGTTATGAGTTGGATGCAATCCATCGTTAATGACGGACGTACTCAAGGTTTTCAAAACGTACGTAATCGCTCTCGTGATTCTCAAGTTTATTTAATTTTTGTTGTTGTACTTGAGTTGTTAATTATTTCCTTCACTTAATTGGTTTATCTTATACCTTGTTTCCCAATTTACGGCTTTTGGGTATTAAGGATCCGTACTCGCGGGATGAGATCGATTCGGTTCGAGACATGATATCTAGATATCTTCTTCAACACATAGCGCCTAGTTAGTAGTGAGCATGATTAATATGTTATTGTGTTAGTGATTCTTTAATTTGCTCTTTGTTGTTCATTTGTATTGGTGTTTTGTACGTACAAAATATGCAATTTTGGTGTAATATATATATTACATTTATGTATTGTGTTATGTGATTCTTGTGTTGCTTGGTGGTTTTAAGGTGATGCAAATTAAAAACTTGGTAGATATCTCATAGTATGTAGTTTATTTTTTTAAAAAAATTTCAACAAAGGCGACCTGATTTTGAAATCAGGTCGCCTTTCTACTAATAAGGCAACTTTGAATAGAAGATCGGGTCGCCTTAATTTCAACAAAGGCGACACGATTTTGAAATCGGTCGCCTTTGTTATCATAAGGCGACTGAATCCAAGATCGGGTTGCCTTATGAACTCATTAAGCGACTTTGATTGAATATAAGGTCGCCTTTAAAGGCGAACTCTATATTAATCAGGTCTTCTAGAGGCGACCTAATTTGAAATCGAAGTCGCCTTATTTACCTATATAAGGTGACTGATCCTAAATCGAGTCGCCTTATTAAGACGACTGATCTTAAATCGGTCGCCTTAATAAGGCGACCTTATTTAGGATCGGAGTCGCCATTTGGAAATTTTCCTCTACCCCTCCAAGACGTCCCTCAGAAAAGGGTCGTTAATTGGGTCTTATTTAGGTCGTTGTTTAGCATTTTTGTAGTAGTGAGTAGGGAGGTACCCAACTCTTGGTGATTGCATTTTGTGTTAAAGTGTTGAGAAGAGAGGTTGGAACTTATCAATTCTCTTATGTGAAAAAAATACTCATGGTCCCATTTATAAATGTATATTATCTGTGTATAAAATATTGTTAAATATATTTTTTAAAAGTTATACATTTCCGTTATGTAAATGGAAAATACTCGTAATTTGATTAATAATTTTGTGTTATATAAATACGCTGATATAGTAATTTCCGTTATGTAAATGGAATACATTTTAGTTGGTGATTGCGGATAATGATAGGGTTTAAACTTTAAACTTTCCTAATATAGCCAAAAAATGATATATTTTTTTCATAAGACGCATAACGCTTTTTATATAATTTCTTTTTTTATATTTACTAAAAATAAATATTCATTATATACTAACAAGATGTTGATTGATATAGTAATCAACCTTATTCTCATAAGGAGAATAAAAATTCAAACAAAGAAGCACATTTCTTAGGAGATGTGGAAACTCTATGTAGTAATCCATATTCTCAATCTCTTAATTAGAATACAGGGCTGAGGTGCAAATTTAATAATGAAGTATTTCACCATAGGATCTAACTTCGTAAACTTTTCTTAAACGTAAAAATGTACATGAAAATTTTAAAATAGTGCAAAACTACCACAGATGTTAACTCAATTAACGTTGATTGTTTTAGCAAATTATGTAGGTCAACAAAATGGTGAGAAAAAAAAACCCCCACATGATGATTCCAAAAGGGTACTCCCTCCGGTCCTAATTATAAGACCTAGTTGACTTTTTTGGAGAGATTAAGGAAGCTAATTAAATTACTTTAGAGTATTTTTATTTTTATTTTTTTTCTTCAAACTAATTAGTTTAACTAATAAACTAATATATAATCTAAGGATACACAACATATGAAATGATTAAGTAATTTATTTACCTTCCTTAATCTCTCCAAAGAAAGTCAACTAAGTCTTATAATTAGGACCGGAGGTAGTATAAAAATGTCACAACTTGCACAACTTTAAAAGCTCCATGTGTATTTTTACACTTTTTTCTCAATTAATATGTTTACTAAGTGATCAACATTAGTTGGCCTAAACTTTTGTGTGACCTGAACGTTAGTTGGCTTAATTGCAGCTACATTTTTACACAATCTTGACTACTTTTGTGTGGACCTGGTAAACTCGTGACTACTGTAAACTCGGTTAAACTCACGAGTTTATATGCTGAGTTTATTGTTTTTACGTTTCTAGCTTACAAAATTGTGTTACCTCACTTTTAAGCTCGTATTAATTTCTTCGATTTGATCATGCTTAGCGGCTTTATATGTAAATTTTATAGAAATTTCTTTGTTATATATGACAAATTATGAATATTGTTGAGGGATTTAATTTCAATTATTTAGATTTAAATATATTTAAATCAAACGGTTACATTTTTTATATTTTAATTATTTAATTATATACTATTAATACCGATTTAATGATGAAAGTAAACTCTTACAAGTTTATGATTCGAGTTCACGATACGAGTTTATGTTACTATCATAAGTTCACTTAAACTCTGAATTTAACAACCTTACCCTCAATGCTTAATACAAGCCATTTTTAAGAAGAAATATATTATCTTAATTATAAGTCACCAAGTTAAATTTAATATTAATTAATTTTTTTAGATTGCCCTTATAAGAAGTGTGTTTTTGTCATTCATCGACATTTAAATATTCACTCTCTTTTTCTTCTTTACGCTACGTATGCTTTATTAGGAATTTGAATTTATTAATATATACTTGCAATAACCTTCAATTTATTCTCACTTTTTCCTGGTATATATGTGCCGCATTAATGATATTTGATTATATATGCTTCAGGAATTTGAATTGCTTAATGTTGAATGCTTCTTGCCAGTAATCGAATATATCTAATATTCCTATATAAAGGATAAGCATAAAATCGGATTAGCTTTAGTATTACAAATAAAATGCATTAATTAGCACATAATATCTTTCTTTTTCTTTTCTTTTTTTCTTTTTTTCCAAAAGAGCATAATATCATAATAGTTAGATATATATCAGTGCCCATGAGTAAAAAAATTGCGATCAGAATCCTGGGTTATTTTAGACAAAAACAAAAAACAACAAGAAGTTATTTTTTATTTTAATAATGAAATTGTTGTTTTAAAGAAGTTTTCATCAACCTCATCATTATTAATTGTTCAGCTCAGCAAAGCAACATTTATACAAGAATCCTCCATTGACAAGATTTCACTCCTATTTATTAAAGAGTTAAAAAATATTTTAGATTGACAGAAATATTACAAATATTCTTTTTTGATTAATAAATATTGAAAATATTCTACTTAAAATTTTAATAATTAAAAGATTATTTTATGGGTGTGCATGACAAGCATTTTGTTCTCCAGCACTGTTTTTGAGATGAAACGGTTTTTTCTAATTTTGTGCTTTGGAAGAGTTTTGAGAATCAGAATTACGTTTGTTAACTTATTTTATTTTTACTCTGAGAATCAGAATTACGTTTGTTAACACAATTTTTTTTTTTTCAATCCGAATGTCAATCATTGCCCCCTTTGTATGCACCCGCAACCCTTTGCAGCCCATCAATCTTATGACCTTCCTTTCATGTCCGATCTCCCGATCCAACCCATCCTGGAGAGTTCTTCGGTCTTAGTGAGAACCTAGTTCAAGTCGGTGCTAAACCCGCGATGTTGGAGATACAATGATATGATCTGGACGCCGTCTTGATTGCATACTGAGTTCACTAAACAGAGATAAACCTTAAACCCTAAATTTTTAAATTTGTTTTCCAATTTCTTAAATCCAAGAGAGATTACAAAAGTCCCACCAATCGAATCGATCCAAAAATTTCAACCACAGCAACACAATTACAAGGTCAACCCCAATCTTTGAACCCTAACCGTAGCAAGTTCTTGAAGGATCTTTTAGCACACATAGATCAATGAAAATTCAAGAGTAGTGATGCATGGAAAAAGATGAGTAAGCTAAATTGACAATATTTCTCAAACCTTTTTGGAAGAAGTGGTGAAGTTCCACATGGAGATATGGAAAAGGGTGTGAATAATTCGAAGAGTTAAATCCAGCAAGTAAACAACAGTGGGGAATCAAGAGAAAAGTGGAAGAGGAAGAGAGAGTGTCATTAAGTCCACATTATATACTCATTTTTACATGCTTCTTACATGCTTCTACTTGTAAGCTTCTCATTATCCAAGATTTCTCTCTTTTTTGGAAACTGTGCTTACCCATAAAAGCATGTAAGAATGGGCATGTAATGTGGACTCCACTACTGATGAATGATCTTTGATGAAGCAGACTGAAAAGTGACACAGGATTCAGTGCTTCTTTCCTCTTCAGATCATACGAACCAGATAGATCGTTCGTTGATGCTTGGAAGGAGTCTAGTTTTTTTTTTTCTTTGAGAAAAATGATTCTAATTTTGTGTCCTGGAGAAGCAGAAATTTTATGCTTCTTTTTTATTATTCCTCAATACAAAAAATAAACCGGTTCATCCCGGGAACAAAAAAAAAAACCAAATTTACCAAACACAATTCCTATCCATTTTTATTCCTAGGAACAGAAATTTTAAATTAAAAAAAAAAATCATTTAGGGAGCTTTACCATGCACCCCCTATATGTTAATTATAGCGATGAGCAACTCTTCCCATTTGTTGATTAATTAATTAATTAATTGGGAAATCCTTTTAAGATGTCAAGAGATCAAGAAAATGTTAAAAAAGTCCCACAAGAAATTCTGATGTCAAAAAAATTCCAAAGAGTTGTTAAATGGAGTTGTTAATCACTTATTAAAAGAGTTGTTAATGAAACGTTTTTTATATCAAAATTTTTTGTTAGATTTTTTTGACTTTTTTTTTGGTCCCTTGGGACTTTAAAGGGATGTTCCCTAATTAATTTTCTGTAAGCCTATTTAATTTTCTATCCTTTGAGCTTAATCTTTGTGTCAATATCATGCATATATCACGTTAAGTGTGACCCATTGAATAAATATCTTACATATTAATTATTTCTTCTTAAATTACATACCAACTCAACAAGACAGGAACTTTTTTTTTTCCCAAACAAATCCCGCACGTGCCACACGTATTCCCGTTGGGTTCACGATCTGTCAATTTTGATATCGACCACTTCATCTCATTTTCTTTCACACTTGTACGTCTTTCCAATCATCACTTAGTTAAAAAATCTTATCAGCTTTTTTTTTTTTTTTTAAATATTGTTAAATAATATTATTTTTATTCATTCTAAGAATCTATTCAATAGCAGGTAAACCATAAGGCACACCTTAGTAGCTAATCAATAAATTATATCTAGCATCATATATTACAAATATTAACATTCAAGGAAAATATTAATATAAGGTGTTATGGAATAAATATTAGGCCCATATATGGCCCAACAAGGAGCATATTGCATATCGAGATCTGCCTGTCATAAAGGAGGATCCAATCATATCAATCATATTAATGAGGTCGATACGATTACCTACCAGGTACACTCTATAAATAGGAGTTAAACCCTAAAGGTACAGATCATCTTCTAAACTCTCTCTCAATTGCATATACGCATACGAGCACACACACCACCCCCTTTGGCTAAACGCTCCAAAGAAACCTCGAACTACGTGGACTTTGATCACTCGTCAGGGTACGTAGGCCCTAGGTATCGCACCTAGGTCAAGTCCCTGTGCTTTGTGATCTCCAATCCTCTCGGGTATCTCATCCATAGATGCTTGGGAGAGAGCTATTTGATCCTACATCGACATCCTAGCCCACCTAGGGCTAGAGATTTATGTTCTATGACCGAACATTGGCGCCGTCTGTGGGGATTCGGTAAATTTCTGATTCCCGTGACCGAAGAAGGTTAATGATTCAAATAAACTCGTTTCAAAATCATGTCGAATTAAGACATGTAGAATTCGAGTAGTAATGAAACTCGTTTTTCAAAATCATGTACAAATAAAACATGTAGGAATCGAGGGTACATAAACCCGTTTCCGAAAATCATGTCGAATTAAAACATGTAGAATTCTGGGTAATGAAACTCGTTTTCGAAAATCATGTACAAATAAAACATGTAGGAAATGTCAAAACTAAACATGTAGGAATCCGAGGTACATAAACTCGTTTCCGAAAATCGTGTTGAAACTAAACATGTAGGATTCGGGGTAATGAAACTCGTTTTCGAAAATCATGTACAAGCTAAACATGTAGGGAGTATGAGGTATATAAACCCGGTTCCGAAAATCATGTCAAAGCTAAACATGTAGAATTCAGGGTAAAGAAACCCGTCTTCGAAAATCATGTCCAGTTTAAACATGTAGGAGTATGAGGTACATAAACTCGTTTCCAAAAATCATGTCAAAGCTAAATGTAATACCCGGATATTTATCTGGCATATTATAAATAAAAGTTGGATAATTCTGATAAGTGAAAATTCAATCTTCAGTCTTGTATAATTATAGCATATTTTCTAGGTAGAATTTCTACAAGAAATTAGGGAATTTAAGGGCCAAAGAGCCAAAATGACCAAAATGCCCCTGGAAAGGGTAATCAACTTAGGAAATTATGGGAAAAATACCAAAAGGCAGTAAAATGACCAAGTGAATTAGGAGTATATTATCCATAATTATGGTAATTTAATAAAATATGAACTTGGGAAAATTGTATAAGAATGTTCAAAAAGTAGTAAAAAGACCAAAATACCCTTGTAATTATGGAATAATGTTAGAGGTATGAAAATACTAATGTGAATACAAGAGTATGAAGATAATGAGACATTGTAATTAAGAAAATTATCAAGTTATGATAATTAAGTAATTAAGTAATATTGGGCTAATTACTTAAGCATAAGTGAAGGAAATTCACAAATAATTATATGAAACCCTAAAATTGGTGGTTTTTGTTTTAAAATTAGTAAAAATGTATTTACTAATTAATTGGAAATTTCGCCGTTTGTGCATTTTCCTAATAAAACAAAATGGGGAAAATGCATATAGGCATAATTTTGGAAAAGAGGAAAATAAATTCTAACTCAACATTTAGGAATGGGTTTGAATTTGTTTAGACATATTTGGAATCAGTGAATTATTTCGAAGAGATTGATATCTCCAAAACGCAATTCGACAGGACGCGTTCGGACACGTTTTCGAGAAACTTCAAATCCTGACCTGTTGGAGGCCTATATGGAACCAAAATTTAGGTTAACTTGGACATTTCTACTAAGTGAGAACATGTTTTCAGAGTTGTAAATCCAGAATCTTGTGAATTCTCCGAAATCACGCGAATCGGGTAACGATCAGGGAAAACGGTTATACCGGGCATCAAGTGAGCTAAGTCACCACTTTTGGACCAATGAGATGCTGCCACACAGCCCCCTATGTCGAGCAAGAGTGTGTGTGTGTGGAAGAATTGGCTTCTTGAACAAGTTGCATTAATGGGTTATTACAACATTGAATTCCAAACAAATCCTTAGTTTTTGCCAAACAAGTCCCTTGTTTTTACCTATAAATACCCCCCCCTTCATAATTCTCACACCTTTTCTTCCTTCTCTTGGCCGAAATTTTTGGTTGAGAAAGAAGAGAAAGGAGCTGCGGGGAATTGTGCAATAAGCCCTCAGAGAATTGTCAGGAAAGTCTTCAACGGGTAAGTCTTTCGGTCTTTAGTTTTTAGTTTAGTAGTTAGTAGAATTGTTAGTTAGATTTAGAAAGTAGGTGACAAGATTCTACAAATGTTTTAGAGCCTTGTTTGCGTTGAAAAATATGCAGAGGTGTAAACATAGTAGGGATCGAGTCATTGAAAAGTTGAAGTTTTTTTAGTTCTTTTAAAAGTAAGGGTAGAATTTGTTAGAATAGCCTTTAAATTTCAAGTATGATTGTGTATCATATGGGAGGGCTATTTTAGTCATTATTTTCGAAAATCATAAATGCGTCGAAGTTCTGGCGAAATTTTGGGAAGAAAATAGCCTATGTAGTGAAACTTGGTGAAATTCCGCCAAGTAGGGGTATAGGGGCAAAATGGTAATTTTTACCTAAAATGCCAGTTATAATGTCAAATTACTAATGGAAGTGACATTATTCTCATAGGATATCTGAAACGTTGATTCTGCTGCCATTCTGTTTGCCCGACGTGCTGCATTGTAGGACTTTTGCACGTTTCTCCCAGTAGAAAATCGTTTCCCGCGGTAGTACCTAACGTCGCAAACGAAGGTACGGACGCGTCTTTGTAACACTAATCTTGCACATCTTAAATACTTATATGTCAATGATATGTTCGTAGACCGTTATACGAGATGCAGTTATACGGGTTATAGTTTTGATAACACCGTTTTGTTTTCCTAGCGCCGAGGACACGACTAATTATCGTGGCACCGGTGAATAGTGCAAAAGCTGTTGTTGTTATTTACCTTATGGGGCTTTACATATTGCTCCGTGCTTATGTTTTGTCGGCATAATGATCATGCATCTCTAGTATGCTTATGATATCTTGTTGTATTAGCTCTAGAAATATACGTTGTCGTATACCGTATTGTTTGGGTATGAGGTTAATTCATACTGAGATTCAATATGGTGAATTGAATCTCGGATGTAGCTTCGGTCTGGGAGGACCACGGCTGGGATCGAGGCAAGTACCCGAGTAGGCGTGCGGGCGAAGACCAACTTTATCTCTATCGCTTTACGTATTTCGCTTCTTTCTATCTCGTTGTTCCTTTCTACAACCATAGGACTACTGTAATCTATACAATGTTACACAATGGTTGATGTTTTGGCTAAGAATCCAAATGCTCTTTCGCTCTATTGCTTCACTCTGATTGTTTGTTTGAAAAAAAAAAATTTCCGCATTTCAAACTTGGGATGTTACACTAAACATGTAGAATTCAGGGTAAAGAAACCTGTTTTTGAAAATCATGTACAAATAAAACATGTAGGAATCCGAGGTGCATAAACCCGTTTCCAAAAATCATGTCGAAGGAAAACATGTATAAATTCAGGGTAATGAAACTCGTTTTCGAAAATCATGTCTTGTTTAAACGTGCTAGAATTCTGAGTAAACAAATCCGTCTTTGAAAATCACGTCCAATTTAAACATGCGTGAACTGAGGTGTACAAACCCGCTTTCATGAATCATGCCAAGTCTATTTTATACGATTAAATCCGCACTCTTTAATTGGATCTCGGATAAATTGTCGGAGGAGGACCCGATTAAAGCGATCAGTTAAAATCGGGGAAAGTATGAAGATCCCGATTAAACCGAATCGGTTGAAATCAAGGAAAGTCCTTTATTGGATTATTTGCGACGACAAAGCCGCCAAATTTATTTGAATGATTGAATTTGGGTAAACAAACTCGTTTTCAAAATCATAAATCCAAATCTCGGTATAAAGTGGTCAACACGCATGGAATCCCAACAATGACAACACCTGGCCCGGGTTGGAAAATAACACATCCTGGCAGCTCAGGAACCTGAACTACCAGGCTGAGGGCAACAGAGTGGATAATGATTTGTTGAGTGGAAAAGTGTGTCATCAATAACCGGCATTAAGGCAAACCAGAAAGTTTAATACAAGCTCAGACAAGTATCCGAAATGAGCACGTTGAACGATTTGCACCACAGTAAGTATTTTCCATTTATTGTAATTTGCTTACATGTTATTAAATGCAGGAATATAAACCTGAGACAATTAGCTTGAAAATTGCTACGAAAGCAAAATTTGGAGTCAATGGATCTCGAAAGCGGTCGGTTAATCTCGGCACTCGGGACTGAACTACCGAGCTTGGGGGCAACATGTTATGGAATAAATATTAGGCCCATATATGGCCCAACAAGGAGCATATTGCATATCGAGATCTTCCTGTCATAAAGGAGGATCCAATCATATCAATCATATTAATGAGGCCGATACAATTACCTACGTAAACCTCGAACTACGTGGACTTTGATCACTCGTCAGGGTACGTAGGCCCTAGGTATCGCACCTATGTCAAGTCCCTGTGCTTTGTGATCTCCAATCCTCTCGGGTATCTCATCCATAGATGCTTGGGAGAGAGCTATTTGATCCTACATCGACATCCTAGCCCACCTAGGGCTAGAGATTTATGTTCTATGACCGAACATAAGGCATTATAGAATATATTTAACATAATGATATATAAACTTAATTAAATTAAAGAGACATAAAATCCCCTAATGTGTGTGTGTGTGTGTGTGTGTGTGTGTGTGTGTGTGTGTAACTGGTGTGTGTATGACTCATACTGATAAAGATGTAGATCTTGAAAGAATTTTAGGTGTACTTGAAATTTAACTGACTCGCTGAACTATCCATACGAAAACGGAGCTAAATGTGAACCCCCAAACAATATGTGTGTGTGTGTGTGTGTGTGTGTGTGTGTGTGTGTGTGTGTGTGTGTGTGTGTGTGTGTGTGTGTGTGTGTGTGTGTGTGTGTGTGTGTGTGTGTGTGTGTGTGTGTGTGTGTGTGTGTGTGTGTGTGTGTGTGTGTGTGTGTGTGTGTGTGTGTGTGTGTGTGTGTGTGTGTGTGTGTGTGTGTGTGTGTGTGTGTGTGTGTGTGTGTGTGTGTGTGTGTGTGTGTGTGTGTGTGTGTGTGTGTGTGTGTGTGTGTGTGTGTGTGTGTGTGTGTGTGTGTGTGTGTGTGTGTGTGTGTGTGTGTGTGTGTGTGCTGTGGACTCAAATCCACTAAAGATAGACTACACACTATTACCACGTCACTGTGTGTGTGTGTGTGTGTGTGTGTGTGTGTGTGTGTGTGTGTGTGTGTGTGTGTCCTCATATTTTAACGTAATAGTGATAGTTGTGTTTTTTTTAATAGTTATTTGGTATTTTTGTTTTCACTTTTAATAGTTCGTTGGCCAATTTAGTCCCTTCAATTATTTTTGTGTCAGACAAATCCACTAAGATAGACTAATATATCCTAATAGATCTAAATCTTATTGCTAATATAAAAATCTAATTGATGAATAATCTGTAAACACTTTTATAAGCATGTCTTGGATCATGAAGCAAACTCTAACTCTGATAATTCATAGAAACTAATTTATCTGAATCAACTCTTATAATTTATAAAAGAAACACACACCTCTATTGTGCAACCTATTTATAATCAAAGTTTATATATCTAAATTGGTTGAAATATACATTTAGTTTGTTAATTAAGTTTGTTTCAAGTTTCATTTTAGTTTCTTAAATTTATAATAAAGTGCATTTTTTATTTGATCAAGGGTGTCCCTTTTCAAGACTTAGAGTTTTAGTCATTCAATCTTAAAATTGTTTGTTTTATCTAACAAAATATTTTGACTCATCAAACTTAAGTGATATATAACTGCGCAATCAAACGCTAATAAAACATACTACATTTTAATCTTTTTAATATACTATTTTTATATTTTAAATTGTGTAAATTTAAACAAATGAAATGAAAAGAACTATATATATTCGTGAAAGATTTATCAACATTTACTTACACAATTATCACTTAAGTTTGATAAATCAACACTTTTCATTAAATAAGATATAATAGTATTAAGATTGAAGGACTAAAAATGTACTTTATAAATTTAAAGAAATAAATTAAAACTTGAGGCGGACACAAAATATCAAATAATGTATATATTATGGCGTGCATAAATATACATATATATATAATCAACCCCTCGAAGTCACAGTCACAACTCACAACCATACAATCAGGCAATTTTTAATTTGCTATTTTTATGTGTGTATTTTTACCATAGTTCTCAAACCCAGACTGGGAACCGGTGGGTAAACCGGTCCAGTCCGAGGGTCAAACCGGTCCGATTTTTTAATTATTTTTTAAATAAAAAAATATTTTTTAAAATATTTTCTTTAAAATTTCATATTAATAACTCTAAAATCTTCTTTTTTTCACCGGTTTGACCCCGATTTAACTCCGGTCTAACCCACCGGTCCAGGTTTCAGAACCTTGATTTTTACTTTCCAGCTGTGTGACTACATATTTGGATCGAAGCATATGCATTGAAGGGGGAGAAAAAGGCAATTTATCAAATATTAATGGTCAAATTTAGTATTTTGCTAATTAAACTGAAACCTTAACTTGAGTATATATATCATAAATAACATTAGCGTCTATATATATATATAGTGGTCCTAGTCTGAGATACTAAGATCATACACCTACTTACCATAATAAATTAACATGTGTATCGGTCTCAATAAGTTTCAAAGTACATCAAATTAAATATATATGTGTAGACCCTTAAATGCTTTTGTTATTTTCTTATAGGAGCGTCACACCCAAAGATGGGCTCTAAATTATTTATTGATTTTACTAAATAAGCTTCATGATTTGCTCTTGATGTGATAATCACTATTCTATGGGTATTTTATTAACTTGAGTGAAATTAATTATTTAGTTTTGGAAGTCATTCATGGACCATTTGGAACCTAAATTAGTTCGTATGACTCATTTCATACTAGTTTGGAAAAATTACACGTAGGTCCCAAGGAACAAAAACAATTATAAAAAAGTCTCTTGAAATCACAAAATTACACAAGTCCCAAGGAACTTTTTTGATATTATTTGTATTAACAACAGGAAATGTCATATTTACAACAGGAAATGCCTATATTTACAACAATATGTAAATACCTGACCATTTACAACAGAAAAAGTCATATTTACAACCGTAAATGCCTATATTTACAACAACATTTAAACACCTGGATTTTGAACGTAGAGAGGTCATTTACAACAACAAAAAAAGGCTAGATTTACAACAGAAAGTGTTATATTTACAACAAAATTTAAAATCTTGACATATACAACAGAAAAAGTCATATTTACAACAAGAAATACCTATATTTACAACAACATTTAAATACCTGGATTTTAAACGTAGAGAGGTCGTTTACAACAGAAAAAAACTATATTTACAACACAATTTAAAATCTGGTCATTTACAACACAAAAAGTCATATTTACAACGGGAAATGCATATATTTACAACAACATTTAACAACCTGGATTTTATTTCCATACAAATAATATCAAAAAAGTCCATTGGGACTTCTGTGTAATTTGGTGATTTCAAGGGATTTTTTTATAATTATTTTTGTTCCTTGGGACCTGCGCGTAATTTTCCCTACTAGTTTTATGATGATTTTCTTATGAGCTTGATTTTCTTTTTTGGGAGATAATATTAATTACCAGATAAAAAGGTCTTAAATATGCGCACATTTATATAGGAGACTCCTTTTTTTCCCCTCTCTCCCTCTTCTCTTGAATGTACCAGAAGATTTCTTCTGATTTTTTTTTTTTTGCCCGGATTTCTTCTGAAGTTATTCGTGAAGGTTTGATATCCCAAGCAAATTAATAGAAAAAATTATTCTGATTGTGAAAAAAGAAAGAAAGAAAGGCATTTATTAAAAGGATTGCTCCCTAAAATAGTTAAAAAAGTATATAAATCTAGAAGCATTGAACGTTTTTCCCCCAACCAAAAAGCATTGAAAGTTGCTTCTAACTTATTTGCCCTTTTATTTGTTCCATAAATATCTATTACTTTTTCTGTTGTATTATGATTTTCGCTAAGACCCTATATAATTAGCGAGTATGTAAACATCTTTAGTGATTAGAACCAAACAAGAATATGCACTATAAAAAACTCTCTTATTTGTAGTAGTTAAAATGACGTAAAACCGCTATAAACGCTAGCAGCAACGGTTCGGTAAACCACTACAAAATCCAAAATTGCAAACATTTTTGTAGTGGTTATCTAGAACTACTATAAAAGTCACAATAACCACTACAGTATTTGTAATGGTTTGTGTTACTCACTACAACGTGCATTCGTAGATCACACATTATAAGAGCATTTTACAGCAGTTAAGAAACCACTACAAATGTTATTTCAATACTGGGGATTATGATTTTTGAAACTTTTTTGTAGCGGTTTTGTCAACCACTACAAATATTGGCGTCAAATTTTTAGCAAAAATTTGGGCATGACAAGAAATGAAAATTGAAAATTTAGTACCAACATTTGTAGCAGTTGATCAACCGCTGCAAAATAATTTCATAAATTTTTAACTTTGGTACCAAAAGTTTGTAGAGGTTTATGAACCGCTACAAATATTTATCTTAATTTTAATTTAACTTTGTAGTGGTTTTTCGACCGCTATTAATGTTCTAGATTTTTTTTTTTAAAAAAAAAAATCCTTAATAATATTTTCAATCTATTGTTCCTATAGTATTTTGAATATTTTATAATTTAAATAATAGTAATTATTATTTGAGGAGAAGATTAAAATAAATTAGATAAGTATAAATCTTATGTATGTTTAATATTAAAAATATGTAGGTAATATGGATTTAGGTTCTCCACTAGTTTATGAAATTGAAGTTGAAGATGTTGTTTGGTTATGAAAGGAATGTTGAAAAAGTAGTGGAAGGAACCTTCAATATCTATAGAAGGAAGAAAAGAAAGAAGCAAAATATCTATAAGTATTATATGAAAAAAAAAATGAAATATTTTAGAGGAAAAAAAATTACCATCTTTTGCAGAGCTCTTCATCAACAGGTCAAGGAAAAAATGAGAGGGAGAGGGGTGGGAAGAAATGGAAGAGAGCAAGAAATGAGATGTGGTGGGAATATTTATAGTGATCAGCGTGACGTTTGTAGCAGTTGAGGTAATGGTATTTGTACCAGTTAGATTTATTTCTTTGGTTTTGTGAAGGTGAATTTTGCCAATTAAATTTTGTCATGCTTATCTGGCCACGCATCTTAACAAACTTCCATGGCCCGTAAAATCTTTCCTTGTTTGAAGATGATCTTTTAACTTGCCAGGTTCGTTCAGCAGCATGTATGCACATTGTCATAGACATTTTTTTTTAATGTGCATGACATTAAGACTATGTTGATGCAAATTAGATTTCCAATATAGAAGAGTAAAGAATATGCTTATCTTCTACCATTGTTGAGGCTCATAAGAAAAGTCATGTTAGTCTTTCTCCCTGCTTAATTGCATCGTTATTTTTTCCAAACTCGAATTTAACATCCTGAAGCTACTGTAAGATATCTGCATCGGATAAAGTTTGGGGAGGTCCTATTTTTTCCGGTTTCCCATTGAAACAATTATGTTTCAATCTAAACTTATGCTTAACTCTTTTTTGTTCAAAAACGTAATTAAATAAGTAACTTTATTGACCTCGAGTGTCTAACTCTTTAGATGTTTGGGCCGAACCTCAAATATAAAGAAAACTTCTCAGAGCGCATGCGGAAAATGATTTTGCCAAAAGTGGTAAAATGAGGGTTGGTGGCATTTATATAGTTGCGTGATTTGTAGCAGTTCTGACCAAAATCACTACCTCAACCACTACAAATAATGAAACCTTACCTCGGCTAATGTGACAATTTGTAGTGGTTGTCTCAAAACAGCAACAAAGATGCAACCCTTTACTTTTTATAGTGGTTATTGTAACATCCCATTTTCAAAAGCAATATAATTTTTTTTCATATATCAGAGTAGAGCATTGGAAACAAATGGAGTATTGAGTAACTGATACAACATAATACAGTGGCGTAGCTGCCTGTTCATTACATTATCTGTTCAAATCTTAGATATCCTCGATCGGTTCTTTACGCGTTTTTCGCATGTGCTGCTTACACAGCTTACGCTCATCCTCCGTCCTCGATTCTTTGGACCCTGAAGCTATAATAAGAGCTGAGGTCCAATGCCCATCGGACCTCAGGTAACGGTTAACCTCATATATTTTTCTTCATATTTTCCAATTAATTAGCAAATATATTTTATGCTATTTTTAGCCATAAACCACTAATTATAGGGTTTTACATAATTATCTTTGGATTTTCCTTTGTTTCAGCTCTAATAATTAGCCAATAATTATTTAATTAATTACCCACTAATTATTGATAATTTTCTTAATTGGAATAACTCATTATCTCACAACTTTTGCACTGACATTAGTCTTTTATGTCCCATGCATTATATTAAAATTTACGGGGACATTTTGGTCATTATAATACTTTTTGATTTTTCCCCCTTTATTTTTCCAAGGTTATATTTTATTAAATTACCAAAATTAGAGACAATATACTCTCTTAATTTTAATAATTATTTTACTGCCTCCTAGGATTTTTCATAATTCCCTTAGGTCATTATATGCTCCAGAAGGGCATTTTAGTCATTTTGACTCCTTATTATTTTTCCCTAATTTCTAAGATATTTTTCCCTCATAAATATGATATTTATAACACAGAAATTGAAACCACATATTCACCTATCAGAATAGCCATTTTATTTATCCGGTATTACATTTCTCCCGTTAATTAAAATTTCGTCCTCGAAATTTGCACTCTACCATCTGAACTCCGTACTATCAAAACTTCGGACTGTTAGCTTCAGATCTTTACTCTATCTCAATTCGACTACAAATATTTTATCATATTGTATGGAAGTCTAAACAGTTTCGGGGATAAGGCTATCTAGTAGCGACTGGTTCGTTTTCAACGAATACTTCGAATGATCTCACATAAGGCGGACTTCATGTTCGCATTCGAGGTGTTCTATCGACACCGGCTTCTAGGAATATTCTTAAAAACACATGATCATCACAACAACCAAACGATTCTCATGATCTCCTAAGACTCATGTAACATATTTAGAAACATGTTCGGTCATATCTAGGCTAAGAAAATTCTTGCTCCAACAATTTTGTTGAGCCATACAAGTGATTCACACTTTT
This sequence comes from Acacia pycnantha, assembly GCA_025563575.1. NCBI lineage: Eukaryota > Viridiplantae > Streptophyta > Magnoliopsida > Fabales > Fabaceae > Acacia > Acacia pycnantha. The sequence goes on from JAMWYP010000524.1 coordinate 136,462, forward strand.
GCCTATTCAAGGCGTCAATCGACGTTATTTCGTTTGTAAGAAATTTTAAAAGAACAGCTTTATCGAGTGTATTTATAGTGTTTCGGGAAATCCGTTTTGACAGGATTAGGTTTCCATAGCACCCAAGCAACCTTTGTTCTTGAATTGTCATGCGAGACACTGGTGCTAAACTTCTGTGGAGAATGCCTACTCGATATTTACCTCATCCGGTGGATACTTTCTTTCTAATTCGTATCCTTATAGGAACTTTGTCTAGCGATGCTATATATATTACCGAGTTCTCAAAAGCACTTGTGGTAGCAGTACAATTTTATGGTCATACCGTAGAGGTATTGCCTCCATATTCCCAAAGCATACATGCTAATTATTAATTCTAGGTCGTGTGTAGATTAGATCGACTTGAGAGGCTCCAACTGACAAAAGGTGTAAGTCATTACGTTGTCCTGCTCCAGCCAAACATATTCCAAATCCATCCTACTGGTACCACTATAAAATCTACTTGGATTTGGGATAACCAATTTCTTGGTGCAGTAATCAACTCCTCCCTCAATCTATGGAAGTTCATCTCACAGTCCTTATTCCACACAATTGATTTGAGTTTTACTTATGAGCCTTGTCAATGACAAGTTATCAGAAAGTTCACTTGAATCTTTGGCACTATCCCGCTAGACCTAAAACTACATATCTATGTTGCTATCTCTGGTTATTTCTATTCCAGAACTGCTCTCACTTTGCTTAAAATAGTTAACAACATCATCGCGTTATGGAACATGGCCCAGAAAGTTATTCCTGACAGCCAATATTCATAATCATTTAGTAAAGAGTCGCGTCTTTCTTTCTACTGATAGTCATCGTTCTTTGTGCTTTCTTTTGTTATTTCAGAAGAGATGAGGACGTCGTCAAACAACGCCTCCATTACCCTACTTATGCGTTTGAGAGAAAATTTTGTTCCGGTATTCTATGAACAAAATAGGGACATTTAGTTTGGAAAGCATCACAAGATATTTCAAAATGCTCGTACTTAGTCCTTGAAGCTGTCTTCAGGACAGTGCAAATTTTGATTTGTAATAGGGGGTGTTCTGAGCGTAAGTTGATCTAAAACGTAGAATTTAGATATCTGGGTAGATCGTCAATCTTAGAAATGTTGGGTTGAAATAAACCCCTTTTCTCTGGTAGTTCATCAAGTCGCCTTTTCAGCTCCTATATTTCGTTCAAAGCTTTTGATAAGACGTTATTTCATCATGATTTGAAAAGGCGTTGACACTGTGAAGTAGTAATAAGATCGATATAATGCTTGTATTTTGGTTCATACATGCTTCATAAGCAAAAGAGTTTACACCTAATCACACCTAATGGTGTAGCTAATACATAAGTATGCATCCCAAAAGGATCCGTACAAGCATCTAAAGGAATTGATCGGTTTAGCACCCGGATCGGTTTATATCTGACATAAATATCTACTGAGCGATAGTATCGTGGATTGTTCTGGAGATTCTCGGCCTCCTCTTCAATCATCGCCATCATCCGGCCCGAATCGGTAGCCCTAACCCGCAGCTTTCGGGGACAGTGCACGTTGATGTGTCCAGGCTTACACTTGAAGCATATCAGCCTTCCATCGCAGTCAGTATGTCGATGATGATAACTCCCACATTTCGGACATGATCGGGGTCCCGTCACTACAGGGTTGTACTGCTGCCCATTGTAACTAGTACCTTGGTGGTGACTTCCGTGCTCGAAAATAGTCCTTGATAATGTGCCCCGACTCCAGACATTTGTAGCAAACCCGTTTTCCCATACAGCTAATACCAGGATGGTACCTCCCGCATTTCCAACATGGTAGGGGCTCGGCATTTTGGATAGCTCTGCTGCCTAGTCTGGACTGTCTTCTTGCTTTTTCCTCGGTGGTTGACCCCAGGAAACTTCCTTTTCAATGTGGGGCTTTTGTGACGGATATATATATATATATATATCACTCCTTTTTTGGGTTGATTCTATATATATCACTTCATAGTTCATACCTTGCTTTTCTAGAATTTTTTGATATCCGGTTCACCCCTTTTAGATAGGTGGCCCCCTTTCACCTTTCACAAAAAAAATGCAAACTTCGAGAAAAGAATTGCTATTTAATAACACTAATAAATATATACAACAATGAAATACTAATTCATCCTCTTTGATATAAAATATATTTATCTAATTTGATTAAATTTAAAAAGCTATAGCCAAGTTAGTTAATATAACATATAGTTTTTAAAACATCCTAGTTTTTCATTAATTCCTTCATTCACTCTCTTCTTTGAGAGACATAAATAAAGATAAATTAGAAAAGATTGACAACTATATATATATTAAAAAATAGTGGATTAGTGACGGAATGTATGATTCCTTTATCAAATAAGCTGTCACTAATTAATTAGCAACGGGATTCCGTCGCTAAGTCAATTATTAGCCATGGAATTCCATTGCTACTTAACTTTTTTTTTTTTATAAATATTTTATTTAGAACTAAGATTAACTTTTCAAATAGTTTATATATTAAAGGCTCAACGGAGTAGAATTCAATCATTATATATTTTAGTTCATATATGAAGATATATTATTCATTCATAAATGGGGAAATCATTTCTGCATTTGATGCAGAAATGAAATCTGCAGCAAGGATCCAAACGACGTCGCGACACAGTGAAAGCATAAGACAACCTCACTTTTTCTTAACCTGGCGTGAAGAAAGAAAAGAAAGAGTCATGGAGTTCCGATAAATTTTCCTGGATACTTGAGTTTCTCCTCAGGAGTTCCATTCCAGATTTACTCCTCAAGAAAGTTTTGAAAAGTTTGCCTCTCTCTCGCATCGATTCGCGGCTATGGAAAGCATTAGCTCTCAGATCTATTCAATCCGAGGTGGCTATGGCATCATTTACAGAAAACTCATTGGAATGTCTGGAGGTCATTAAAGAAATCGACAGGCTTGATGGCATTGCAATCACACAAACCATATGAAGAAGGCATACTGTGTTGTTGCTGTAGAATGCAGTGTCAGGCACCTCGGGGCATGCCCAGATAAGAACACCCGCGGCTTGTTTGACGATCTTTCCCAATAGGATTTGGAGGGGCCACGTGTGTTCGGCAAATGATGGAGGCGATGGCGTTAGGGAGGAGGAGTAACTTATTTACGCCGGAGTTGACACTACTGGAAAAAGCCATATTTGCGGCGGAATTTTGCGAGGGAAAAATTTCCCTCGCAAATTTGGGTCATTTTGCGAGGGAAAAATTTTTCCTCGCAAATTTAACCATTTTGTAGAGGAAAAATTTTTCCCTCGCAAAATGACCCAAATTTGCGAGGGAAAAAGTTTTCCCTCGCAAAATGACCCAAATTTGCGAGGGAAATTTTACTTCCCTCGCAAAACACTACTGGAAAAAACTATATTTGCGACGGAACAAATTTCCCTCGCAAATTTGGAACAAATTTCCCTCGCAAATTTACCCAAATTTGCGAGGGAATTACTTTTCCCTCGCAAATTTGGGTTAATTTGCGAGGGAAGTATTTGTCCCTCGCAAAATGTATGATTTTTACGAGGGACCTTTTACTTCCCTCGCAAAAATTAGTGACTTTTTGCGAGGGATTCATTGTTCCCTCGCAAAAGTCACTAATTTTTGCGAGGCAACACGAGTTCCCTCGCAAAAATGATAATTTTATAGTGACTTTTGCGAGGGATTCATTGTTCCCTCGCAAAAATTATCATTTTAAAAAAAAAAATTTCGTTTAAAAAAAAACTACAAAATTTAATTTTTTTTAAAAAAAATAATTTAAAAAAAATTCTTCCCACTTTGCCCTTCATTGTTCATTTTAATTCTCATTTTACCCACATGAATTTACCCCACTATTAGGACCACATTTATTCTCAATTTCAAAACCCTAATCCCCAAATATGTAATTTCCCCTCACCAATTCCTAATTTGAAACCCTAATCTCCTAATTCATTGCATCCTCACTGGGCTTCCATCCATAGTTTATGCGCACCTCCAAAACCTCCCGACCCTTCTCTTCTTCCTCCAGTCTTCTCAGTCTTCTCCGAGATCCTTCCCCCTTCTCCTTCCTTCCCCTTTCATTGTTCCCCTACAACTCTTCATATTAGAACAGGCGGCGCTCTTCGGTAAACCGTAGTTCCTTACGCCCTCTCCTCCCGCCTTCGCAATCGCTACCTCTTCGCCATTAAAATCGTTCTCTCCAGCTTTCCGTGTTGCTAGTCAATGGCATTAGCCTCTTCTCGTTCCGCATCCGTGCTCCTTCTTCCTCCTCCCATTCGTCCATCATTGTCGCAGAACAAGCCACGCTCCGGAGTCCACCACCATTTTCCATCATCGACAGTCCCTTCCCCACATTCGGCCTCCTCTACAGTTCACCGTCGCTATCTCCGGCTTATGTTGTAGTTCTTGGTTCGTATCGCCTCTGCATCTACATTCTTTGTTGTGATTCTTGGTCCCCATGTTGGTTGTCTTCCTGTATTTTGCCACATTTGAGTTTGATCTGTTCTTGTTCTTCATTCTTGAGGTAAATATTGTGGCTTTTCTATTTTGGGGTTGTGTCGGATAGATTAAATGGAAATTTGTGATTTGAATTTGATGATGTTTGGTCGGTTAGAAGCTGTGATTTTGTACTGATAATGTTTAACACTATTGCTTGAGAACTGTTATTTGAGAATGAGGTAGTTAAGGCATACTATGAGTGTTTGGTTGAACTGGCCGTAATATGAGGTTTAGTGTATTCCATTGCTTGTTTTGATAGTCTACGGATGAAAATCCAATTTGAGGTTGAATCTAACTTAGGATAATTAATTAGATAAGAATATTGTTGGCCCTGATACAGCGTTTTGTCTTTGGAATTTTTGAATCTTTGATAGTTAATGTGTTTACATGATATGATTGAAAATGCGTTGATGCTTAAGAATTGGTAATGTCAAGATATGGAAATATATTCAAAACAAAACAAATATGCTTGCTGTGAATTTTATTTCTGTTTTGACTAACGATGATTTTTTTTAAGAAGATTTAGTTGTTGTTTATCAGGTTAAATGCTGAACAATTATTGAGATGGTTGAAACAGATTGCAATTGTTAAAATGAGGATTGGATAGTAAAGGTTATAAATTAGTTGGTGGCTATTTTATTGTTTCTTATATGACAGATATATGTTAGAATTTTAAATATTAGCTATTTTGTTTGAATGCATAAAGGAAGGAAAAGTTTAGAATTAGGGACCACAGTGTTGTTCGTTGTGTTTAGTGGCACCATGGAGTGCTTAAATGATTATGATATGATATCATTTATATGTTTATGGATGTAAAGCTTGTAGGGTTTGAAATTCTTAAGTGAAGGGTTAAATATTGTAAAAAGATGACACTAATAATATGGTTAAGGACGTTTCTAGCTAGGTTATGTATTGCTAAGATGTTTGAATCTGTACTACCTTGTATGCCATCTTGAAGGATTATGATCGGAATTTATGTGATTTTTAGATTGTGATGGGAAGCTTTATGCCGTATAGTCCCAAGGCATGAGAAAGAAAGCTACAACGTGAGAACACATTAGCATCTCCAGGTTTGGTGCAGATGGCGTGATGGCGGCAAAGACCTATCTCACGGCGAATCCTGGTGGTGGTGACAACTATTTCACACCCATGGCCAGGCAGCAGCGTAGCTTCGAGAACAAAGCCCTGAGACAATCGAGACAACATTACGAGCGGTGGTAAACGAGTTTAGCCGCACACCCAATACTTGATTGGAATGGATTTGAAGAGTTGTCCGATCAGGGCCCAACCCAGAGACATCAATATATCTTTGCTGGGAATAGACTCTTGTATTATAGTTAAGTTAAAGGTACTTTTGTTATACTTGAGATGGATTTATGACTATAATTTGATATTGATTGTATGTAATTTAGTTTGTGATTGTGGTTGGTTTCGGAGTGATGTGGTGACATGGTAACTAGAAGGAAACTAACAGCTGAAACTTTTGGGGTGACCTTTGATGATTATATCTAGCAAATAGACATTTGATTTATAATTAAGATATTTGCAGAATTAGTTAGAAAGGATTTGGAGTTTATTTTGTTTTTTTGTTAATGCTAGAGTTCTTTGTTGAGCACTCACAATTTGATTTTTATTTGTCAAGTGGGGTTAGGTAAGTGGATGATGATGAGAGATTGTAGGTGTTCCAAGTTGTTAATGCAGTAATATCAGTGACTGCTACCTTTTACTAATGCAAAGTCATCTATACTTGTCGGTCGCTTTCTTCTCTTATTTTTTTATTTTTATTTTTATGATATATATATAAATCTTTTTATTTCTTAATTTTTAATATATTTTTTTGTAATTATTTTATTTTTTCTGATTTTTTATATTTTTTTTAAAAATAAATTGAAATTTGCGAGGGAAAAGATTTCCCTCGCAAATCTTCCATTTTGCGAGGAACATTGATCCTCGCAAAAATCCATGGATTTGCGAGCAAAAGTTTTCCTCGCAAAATTCCAGGATTTGCGAGGGAAAACTTTTCCCTCGCAAAATTCCAGGATTTGCGAGGGAAAAATTTTCCCTCGCAAATTCCAAGATTTTGCGAGGGAAAATTTTTCCCTCGCAAAATCCAAATTCAGAGAGAAATGGAATTTTCCGTCAGCAAAATGAGTTGCGAGGACCATTTTTGCGAGGGAACTTTTTCAACGCAAATTCCGCGGGAATTTTTCCGCCGCAAAAAACAGTTTTTTTAGTAGTGTGATAGGGTGGAAGGATCTCTTAGAGTTTGCACGTTGGGACGCGGAGTTGTGCGGGAGATTAATGAACAAAGAAATCAAAAGAAGGACAATGGAATAGGAGTAAATGGGTGGAACAAAAATAATTGAAAACGCTCCCGTTTGGATCCTTGCTGCAGATTTCATTTCTGCATCAAATGCAGAAATGATTTCCCCTTCATAAATATACTACAATGGAACATAATGGAAGTTTTCTTGAACTTATCATTGATCTACATTAAACAATTATAATTAACTTAAAATTTGAGTCCATATATAAAATAAATGGTCACACATATTTTTCAAAAAATGAATTATAAATATATGATAAAAATGATATAATTTTTAATTTAAAAATATTTTGAGATAAATTATTGAGTAAAATACATTGACCATCCCTCTGTTTACCTAAATCACACAAACTCCTTTCTATTTTGAAAAATATATATAAACCTCCTTAATATTAAAATGCATATTACAAAAATCTCCCTTACATATCTGGCATTATATTTCCATCCACTCAAACGTTAGTTGACCATTAAACATTTGCTTTGATTAAAATACCCCTCTTTCAACAAATAAATAAAGAATTATATTTTCCTAAAAATAATTTTTATACAAACAAAAATAATTCTAATATACATGTTCAAAATTAAAAATTTACAATATATCATAAAATTTTTATTACATTATAAAATTTTAATTTTTATCATATCTATCGAATCTTAGTTATGCAGTATTCTTTTAATTGCCTAGTAACATATTTCTTTTTTTTTTCCATGACACCATGATATATTCACCATATGTTATGAATAATGTAAATTTGAGACATTATATAACTTATATTAATTTTTATTTTAAATTTCTTAAATACATTTTCTAACAAACATTTATAAGCATGTTTATTTAAGTATACATCTATTAAAATAATTAATCATATTTTCAATTAATTTTTCTATGTATGCATTAAATTAATTAATTAAGTATGTATCTCAATATGAAAAAAATTTAATAGATAACTATTTACAAAATTTAAAAAAAAAAATAAGAAAAAAAAACAAGTCAATTTTTCGATATATTATTTACCAACAAACTTTAGTGGTTGTTGTTATTGTAAAATCTACTTATTTTAACTTGATACATATTTTAAGTATATAAAGCTAAATACTTATTATATTTTCACTTTTTAAGCACTAATAAATTATATGATTGATTCATCAAAATATCAATCACTAATCACTAATACACCTCCCATGGCCATATTTTGAATTTTGTCATGCTAATAATGTTGGCAAAATAGAATTTAGTCACGCTAGTTAATTTTAATCACACTTAAAATGCCACACACTCATTTTCTATAATGCCATACTTCCCGTACTAAACCTCTCAAATTTTCTGCATCTGACAAAACCTTTTTTTTTTTTATAAAAAAAATGATATACCAAATAAACGATCCCATTTAATTTTGCATTTAACACAAGGAAAATTTTGCATAATCTTGGTTTAATTAAGTGTGTGTATATTACTATTTTAAGTTATAAAATTCTAATGAATTGATTATGCAAGAATTTTATCAAAATTAGTAAAAGCTAGTGGACTTCCACGGGACCACATTTACTTGAAACACATTTTTCATATTAGTTTACAATAAAAATTAAACCAATACATTAATTATCTCTAGTAGTTTATTCTAATTTCTACTATCATATAATAATTAGGAAAAAAGACAAGAAAATACCACTTAAACTTCAATACTCCAAGTCAATGATTTCCTGTTAAAATAAGTAGTCAATTGTTATATTATTGTAGTTAATACTTATATTCTTATAGGCAACAAAACTAATTTGTGAATAGATAGAGTGCTTGTTTATCTCCACTAAAGAAAACATTTCTTTTCCCACTTATTTACTTTATATACAACACAAAATCAATTAAAATAAGTGAACTCTATATAGAGTCAGGATAACAATATTACTATCTATAAGCAATATTGACTAGCGGGATCCGAACTCATATTAATTAAGAATAATAAATACGTCAAAAAATGAACTTTTTTGAAGTATGTTCATATTTACAATGGGCGATTATGAAAGAGAATATATTATGGAAAAAAGAGAAGAGATAATAGAATTAATTAGAGGTAAAAATGGTATAAACACATTAAATACCCAAACAATCCCAAATAATATAATATAAAAAGGATTAAAACAATTTAAATTTCAAGTTATTATAAAAAGAATAAGAGGGATTAACAATCAAATTATTAAATATTTTTTTTAATTGATAAAAATTTTCAATTTCATTCTTATTAAAATTTCTTTCTCTCTACATTTACCGTAAGTAGTCATTAATAACCTTACAAGTAGACTTACGTTTAAAACCAATTTTTTCGCACAATGAACTTTTTTTTTTTTTTATATAATAAGAAGAAGAGTGGAACTTAATTATCATCTAAATCTAACTTCTAAGATTTGGGGGGAAAACAGAGAAAGATAAATGTTTGATACTAGTTTAATTAAATTATCACATAAATGCTTGTGGAAGGTGTGAAGAAACATTCCACTTAGACGCATAATAAATTTGACAAAACATTAATATTGAGGAAGCATATTCCACATGGAACGACAGTGACTATCCTTGTTGAATCCTCGTTGTTTTCCACGCACTCTTCTTCTTCTTCTTCCTCAAACATTCACCCAAGTTCCTCATTCCTCTGCTTTTTTCTTTTTTCTTTTTGCTTTCCCTTCATTTTTTCTGCGAAATCCCTCCTTTTTTTGACCCAGAAACAAAAAATTCCCACACACCCAAGTGAGAAAATGTTTGTGTCTTACCAATTCTAATTCCAAGTATTAAACTTTCTCAACCGCTGACATTCAAAAAAAATCCCAACTTGGCGTGATTCTCACTTATTCTCTCTCTGTTTTTCTCACTTATAAATCAGTCCACTTCTTTCTTATTGAAACTTACACACTCTCTCTCAAACACTTGATTGTCTTCAATAATTAATGGCTACTTCTTCTCATACATATAAAGCATTCCTGTCTCTGATTCTCCTGGCTCTGCTTCTTCTGGCTGATTCTTGCTCTGCGACTATGAGGTTAAGGGAAGGAACAGACATTCTCAAGAGAAAGATCAATGAAAGGAAAATGAACGGATTTGTATATCGAGGTTTGGCATTCAATTTCTTCCCAAAAGGGTTTCCGATTCCACCATCTGGTCCATCGAAGAGGCACAATTCTAAGGTTGATTCTGGACCTCAGAATTGAATCAATTTTCCTGGGTTTTCTTGTTACTTGCTCTGTTTCTCTCTCTCTCTCTGTTTTCTTTTTTGTATTGACGCTTGGAATGTATGAAAGGTTTTGGGGACTTGAATCTTAAAAAGATCAAGTTCAGATTCTGGAATGGGACTTTGTGAGATTTTGGTTCTGCTATTCTGAATTAGAATACTACTGTACAGAGATCATGGTTTGAGCCAGTAATGAGAATTTATCTTGTTTTTTCAGTATAAGGCTTATTGTTACTGTGATGGTGGTGGTGATGATCAATCAATCTGAATGGTTTCTTTCTCGTCAATCCTCATTTGTTCATGTTTCTGAATTTTCGTCCTTTTGGATACTGTGATTGTGATTAATCAAATCAAATGGTTCCTTTTCTTTCTTTCTTTCTTTCATTTTGTCTCATCAGAGGGGCATACACTAAAGAGACACGAGATTACAGGTGGAATCGAAGAGAGCTTTCATCTACTTGATCATTAACTAAACTAAATGATCTCTCTTAAACTCTGTTTCCCTCTGACCAAAAAAACAATCTGAGTACATTCCTTTTGTTTCTTCATTATTCAGAAATAATCCGAATTGAACACAATGAATCTTCACTTTCAGATTATTAATTATCAATCATAACTGATTTATATATTATTTATCACCCTGAGCTTCTTTTTTCTTTCTGGGTGTTATGTTTGATTTAGAAATCATGAGTAATATTTCAGATTTGGTAAAAAAGATTTGGTCCAATGGAAGAGAGGCTGTGGGGATGGTTGAGATATTGATGTAGGACCCAGAAAAATTGAGGATACAAGTTGAATTTCTTGTGGGACAATTATGGCTTGGAATTGTATGTAAATGTCAAAGAACCTAAATGCCCCTAAAGCAAGGGACTCATTAGAATAATGTTCTTTGCAGTTCCGTTCCTGGTTAAATTAATAACCAAGAGAAAAAAATTAAGATATTCCCAGCCAGCTAGAAGTTAATGTGCACAAGTCTGAAATCTTTTGATTTACAAGATTTTTCAAAAAATGAGTATTTTAGAACTTTTTTTAGGGAAGTAATATATAGGGTTAAGGTGCAAAAATAGACATGTACTTTTGTTAAAAGAGCGCCCAGTAGCAAATATTTTTTTTAGGTGCAAAAGTGACTATGTGGTTACAAAAGTGGAGCAAAATTAGCATTGACCGTTAGTTTGACCAAAAACATTAACATGGATGCTGACTCAACAAATTTTTATCCTAGTTGGCAGTCAAAGAAAAAAGAAAAAATTAAAAAAAATCCACATCTTCTTCTAAAATCCGTGTCCTTGCCTCCTTCCTTCCTTCCAACTTCACCCTCTCCATTCACCATCCTTCCTTCCTTCTCCTTTGCAGATCTGAATCATCGAAGTCATCTCCAACAAGGTCTCCTTCTAGATCCGCCGAATCATCCCCTTCATCTCTGCAACTCCATCGAAGAACAAAAACAGTGACGATTCCCAGATTTGTGACTTCATCTCTACAACTCCATCGAAGAATAAGAACAAGAACAGTGACGATTCCCAGATTCATCCCCACAAAAAAAAACACACACACACACATAAAAAATTAATCAAAGGACACAAACAAACAAAACAAAATGGCCGATTACTTTACTTACGATTCAAGTCTCTGAATCTGGTTAGCAGTGTGACGGTGGTATCGCTTCTTGTCCCTCTCGCGAATCAGAACCGTCGCGAAGGTGGTGGTGGTGGTTGTGGTCCCCGGGGGACTCACCACCGCCTCCAGTCCCGTACTCCATTCTTCTCTCTCTAACGCTCTCTCTCACTCAGTGTAGCAGCAGAAGAAGAAAAAGAAAAAATAGTTTTAGTTTTAGTAGTGAATCAGAGAGTCGCATAACATTGAAGGAGTAAACTTTGAACTCTGGGTATGGAGAAAAGAAGCAGCTTTTTAGAGAGAAGAGAGTGATTTTTTGGTGGGAAGAGAAAAGAGTGTTATGTGGGAATTGAAATCACCAAAAAACCAACATACCCATTTACCCAAAGATTCTCAAGCGATATGAGAAACGGCAGAGTGATTGATCAAAGATATCGGCATGATTTGAGAAAAAATTAAAATAAAACCAGCCAGCAAGGGAGAGCTATAGGTTTTTGTGTGTGTATAGAAGCTATAGGTTTTTGTGTGTGTATAGATTCAAAAAATCAGATTTGAATGAAAAGAATGTTCAGATCGAGATTGGGGTGGCGGCAGTTCAGATCGAGATTTGGGGGGGGGGTCAAATCGTGGAGGTTGGGGGGTGTCTCTGAGGAAGAAGAAGGTTCGTGGAGGTGGGGGGTGTCTCTCAAAATCTGACCTAAAGATCCAGGGGGGTCAGATCGTGGAGGTTGGGGGTGTCTCTGGGGAAGAAGAAGGTTCGTGGAGGTGGGGGTGTCTCTCAAAATCTGACCTAAAGATCCACGTCATCATCCCCATCATCTCATTTTCAGTACAAAAAAAGTCAACTAACGGTCAATGCTAATTTTGCTCCACTTTTATAACTACATAGTTACTTTTGCACCTAAAAAAGTATTTGCTACTGGACGTTCCTCCGACAAAAGCACATGTCTATTTTTGCACCTTAACCCTAATATATATCCTTATGATCTTTAATGTAAGACATATTTACTTAATTTAATTATATTAAAGATGTAAGTTAAGTTAGTTAATATAATATGATTTTTTCTAAAATATCTTAATCATCTTCCTTAATTTCTCATATCTCTCTCTTACTTGATTATTGTCGAGGAAGCATCAATAAAGATAAATTAAGAAAATATTGACAAATATAAGAAATATGTTTTACATTTAGAACTAAGATCAACCCCAATTAGTTTCTACATTAAAGACCGAAGGGAGTACTATTGTTTAGATTGTTCAAATTTCAATCTTATTTTAAATGATTTTTTTAAAATATAAAAACATGACAAAAATAAATTTTTATAATGAATTACAAAATTATTTATTTAAATTAATAAGAAAAGACAAGTCTTAAAATATAAATCATTCAATGAAGTTATAGATTAGCAAGAATACTATCAATAAAATAAGTTTGCTTTGTTTACTACTCCTGTCATCCTAAATATAAGAGACTGTTAGGGGATTGGTCTTGTCATAAATATAAGATTTTAATTCCTTTTATTTCTAACATTTTTTTATTTTTTTCAAACTAATTCATTTTAATTACAAACAGATATATAATTTAATATTATTAGGGATACTTTAGGAACATCAGTCACATTTATTTTAATTAAGTAATTTATCTTGCTTCAGTGATTTATTTATACTACCTCCGATACCAAATGTATGATGTAGTTCATAGTGTAATTTACATTATAGACTAAACAATGTTCTCTTTTTGGTCTTCATTATGTACAAAAAAAAAAATCATGTACATAATGAAGACCAAAAAGAGAACATTGTTCACTTAACGCTTACAATCAATCAATATCTCAAATTTGAGACTTATACTATATGAAAATAAAATTAACACCTATGGGAATTCATATTTATATGGTCTGCCATGGTTTTATCAAGATTAATCAGGGTCTAATATGAGTTGGAGAAATTCATTAGTAATAAAAATAAAAATGAGAAATCAGGTCTCATTTATTTTAATTAAGTAAATTATCTTGCTCTATACACTACTACAAATAACGTCTATAACATCTGTTTATTTGGCATTTTAACGTCTAAAAATATGGGGACGCCTATTCAAGAGGTGTAAAAAGTGGAGACTTATGGCGTCTAATTTTTTTAGACACCATAAGTGTTTTAAAAAAACAAAACAAAACAGGTGGGGACAACGACGGCGTTAAACACAGATCTGCGAAGTTTAAGATCTGAAAAAAAATCCAGAACACAATAAATAAACCTGAGAAATTTCAGATATGAAAAAAATCCAGAACACAATAAACAAAACATCACCGGACCTATCATCTATTACACATTGAAAGCTTTAGGAACACAGATCTCCTACCCAATTCCTAGACAGAAACAAAAAATAAACAAATCGTCGCCAGACCTCCATACGCTGTTTGTTAAGTGGCAAATCCGCCTCCATCTTTTGCAGATTTGAGGAACCATGGGAGCAAGGAGGCCATGGAAGCGGAGTAGCGGAGGAGCGGCGCGAACTCCAACTGAAGGCAAAGGAGTAGAGGAGGCCATGGGAGAGAGAGCGACCTCGAGCGAGCGACTGACTAGCGGAGGGAGGCAAAGATCTTATAGGCTGAGCGAGGACAAATCTACGAGTCTGAGCGAAGAAAAGAGAGCACACGTAGAGAGGAGGCTGAGAGGAGTGAATGCACGAGAGAGGCATTTTTGTGGAGCCCACACGGGAGATTTTTGGCGTCTAATTCTGAACTTAAACGTCAAAAGCATCACTTTTGGCGTCTAATTATTGAACTTAGACGCCAAAAGTGATGCTTTTGGCGTCTAATTCTGAACTTAAACGTCAAAAGTGATGCTTTTTGCGTCTAATTTTAAAAGTTAGACGCCAAAAATTAACTTTTCTCGTATATAATTACAAAAATGTCACCGCCTCTATTTTTTACTTTCTATTTTTAGAAAAGGACAACGTTTAGCTACGTAAAAACCCTTTTTTTTTTGTAGTAATGATACTTATACTAACACTAGTACTAAATGTAGAAGCTAGTTTGTACCAACTAGGTCCTACATTATTTGATATCGAGAGAAGTAGTATTAGTTTAGTTAAGTATTATCTCAGGTCCTAGGATAAAATTTGTAATGCAAACCTTTGTTCTATATTTAGAACTGGAGGGAGTAATTTTTATATTAAGGAAGAATAATTTTTTTGTTACATTATGAAAACCAAAAAGATAAAATTGTTCTTAACAATTATAACCAATTAATATCTCAAATTTGAGACTGTATGTAGATAAGTCAAGGCTTAGAATGAATGTACCTGGCGCCCGTCTCCTTCCTCTATATATAGAGTATACCTGGTTAGTTAGTCCCTTGGCTGCCACACCGTACGTGTCATGTGCGTGTCCGGGATCGTGTGCGCATGTCCAGGATCGTGGGTGCATGTCCAGGGTCGTGGGTGCATGTCCAAGGTCATGGCTGGGTCCCACGGATAGTGGGTTGCCCCTGTACTAGCCAGTGAGATAATGGGCCTCGGACTAGGTCCAGAATAGCTTGCCCAAGCTCGGTTGCTGGGTCTCTCGAGCAATGCCGAAGTTTATGATGTTCGCTTGACTGAAGAACGAAAGTTCAAGTCTTTGTTGAAGTCTGAGTATTTGTTGATCGCGTAACATGATGTCCTTGCCCCGGTAGGGTTGTCCAGTCTCGGTCAGCCGGGGTGGACATGTTCTTTGGATCCTCTAGTTGTATCGGAGCTGCCCCCCATCTTACTTTGATAAGGTGTCTATCAGAGTTTCAAACAACCTCGGAACTACAAGTCTTCTGGTTGAATTGCCCCCAGACATGTGGTCCGGGTTATGTTTGTTTTCATTTTGTTGTTCTTCGACCATCCGGGGTCCGGGCTTGCTTCTTGCACGGTCGAAGACTCCAAATGCGGGTCCTTTCTCAGAGGCGATTAGCCTAACCGGTGCCGGGATAATTGATGTGAACCCCGCCCTTGTGCCGGGCGCTTTCGCTGTCGATTCCTCTTCTACGTTATCATTTGCCTATGCACCGGCGTCCCTGCCGTCGTGAAGCCGAATTGAGGGGTGTGTGGCCTATACGGCCTTTGGCGTAATTAATGCACGCAGTGACGCGCATTAAAATGAAAAGGTCACGTCATCCTTGCTAACGAATGGAAAAGGCGCTTTTGCCCCGTCGATTGGGTTTCAAAGGTTTATACCCGCCAAGTCTCCTTCATTGCCATTTTACCAAAGTTGTTTTGAAGAAGTTCTCTCCGACGATTCTCGCTTCAGGAGGATAACCTGTTTCGTGAACCATCTTCGTCCCACAACTTCCATTGATCATCTCCATATTTTAGGTAGGTATTCTTGTTTCCTTGCCTCTTTCTTTTGTTCTGCTCTGATCTGCCGTCTCCCTATAAGATTACGTCTGTATTTAGTTGAAATTCTGGGTAGATTCCCTTGTTGAGTGGGTTTTCGCGTAGTCCTGTTTTCAGTTCCTTCATTTGTGCAAAACTTCCCCTGTTTTTCGAGTGAGCCGTTTCCTTTTCGTTACTACCTTTAATAGAGTGGCTCCCAATGTCGAAGGACATAAAGGATATGACCCCCGAAGCGGCGGAACTACGCCACCTGCCAAGGGAAAAAGCCGTTGGTGGCTTTGGGGCGATGAATCTTCTCGTCCAACGTCGCAAACCGTTGCTTTAACCGATCACCGTGGAGGCAAGGGAAAAACTTCTGGTGGTGGGTCGGCGAAAATCCGAGACGATGCATCGTCGGTTAGGGGAAGTCCGAATGTTTCCTTCCCGCTTCTTCCTAATCCAAGGGAGTTTAACCCGAGTTTCGACGTGTCCACTTTTCCGGGCCTTCCGAATAGCCAGTCTAACAAAGTGGCGGCTCGGGTCCTAGGGCCGAGGTTGATTCCTACATCGGGCCTTGCTACGACTTGCTTGTATGAGTGCTCACGACTTATTTCTTGTGGGGATTCCTCCACGGCCGACTTAATTTTGGGCTCCTGCCGACATAATTTGGTCCGGCTCCTCAAGCTATATCGCCGAGTCCTGTTGACTTGGATTTTAATCTTACCACAACTTGTAGAGTCCCTTCAATTATTGACATCGGTATGCTAGGAAGATTCTCGATCTTGCTTATATTTTTATTTGTGTTAGGTATAATGGCGTCGTCTTCTTCTTCCCACGCGGGTGAGTCGAGAATGGAAATGCCAACCGCGCTAGCCCCCACGAGGACTTAATTGACCAATTCCCTTGGGTTACCCAAGAAGTGTTATCTATCGGTCGAAGGCGACCATGGAAGACTTGGAAGGTCTTCCGGTTCGAGATACTGCACCTACTCTCTTTGTCTCCCACGAAGAGGAAGAGCTGTGTGCTCGGTGAGGGAGGGAGCCACAACTCCTTTTTCTTTTTCTATGCGACTACATTACCGAGGCTTGGGATTCGATTTCCCTTTTTCGAATTTCAAATGGCCACCCTTCAATTTCTTAGTATAGCTCCCTCGCAATTACACCCCATGGATGGGGTTACACGATTGCCTTTGAGTGGTTTTGCATGAGCCTTGGACTGCCTTGCACCACTTCTATGTTCTTCTACTTCTTCAGCCCCCACACCTCTCGCTCAAGGAAGGAACCGCCGGAGCTCAAGGGTGGACATCCATTCGGGAATAGCCAATCGGCGCTTGTTTACCCAGTCTCGAGACTCTTTCAAACGCTTCAAGGGCAACTTTTTCAAAGTCGTTGCTAAAGCGGAGTACAACTCCTTGGTTCCTCAAGGGCCGGACTCTGCAAAAGTCATTGGGGAGTTTAACTTGTATTGGTGTCAAGATCACCACAATGTGTCCCCTAGCGCCTATAAGGTGGAGCGGTCCAATCTGTTGAAGCACGAGGAAAGCCATCGATGCCATAATAGACCACGTTCGAGCGAACGGTGCTTGTGAGGCCGCTCCTTAGTAGCCCAATATCGGGCCGAGGCTCGACGTCAAGATGAGATGGCGTCGGGGCCGAGTATGGCATTTACTGTTATTTAACATCGGCGTTGTTCGCGTCTTAGT
>JAMWYP010000525.1:0-153287 GCA_025563575.1 Acacia pycnantha
TAAAGAAGCTTCATTCTATGCAACATGTATATTTACATATATATTCATTTGCCCCATATTTCCTAGATTTATCTCCTGATTCATGCGCGTAACATTAAAAGACATGTTCCATCAATAAAAAAACCATAATAGTCTCTCAAGCACGTATTTTTTTTTCGTATTCAAAAGATTGGCACATTAACCTTGAAGCCTAGCATAATTGGCACTTAGTTGAGTTCCTTAAACATCCAGTCAGGGGTTTGATCCTTGACAGTGTGTATAGAGTCTACAGTGCATGGAGATTAGTTACTGCTACAGGCAATAGATATGCTGGGCCTACCAAAGAAAAAGGATTGGCGTATTTTCTTGGCCTATTGTTGAACTGGAAGAAACTTCTTAATTAAGTGGCCGATGTTCTCTACAAGAAAGAATATCTAACTAATACTCCTATTTTGTTGCATATCACTACCTTTTTTTTAAAAAAAGGGTACTCCATCACTTTCTCTGTCCTTTCACTATAGCAACCAAATGCAAAATGGAGGACAACAGATGATATATAATAATTTTCATGTGCACCTGACGATATATTTTGTTACGTTGGCCAATTTAAAATTTAATTTTTTTTATATGGTTCATAATGATGCGACAAGCATAGTAAAATTAATCTCTCCTCTAAGATATATATGGAAAGTAAAAAAGATAACATTTTTAATTATATTTGTTCCATGCATACTACAAAAAATAAAGTTTGAGCTTATAAGCAGCTCGACCCACCTGAATTATCAGCTCTAAATATACCAAGTGTTTGAATAACTTTGATTTTATTGAGAAAAAAAGGTGCAAATTTGTTAATGACTATAAATCTAAGACATTTGAATAAAATCTTGTAAAAATAATAATTACAGTCAAGGTCTATGAATTTTCCAACAAATAGATATTCATGACGACATAACTTTCAACTCGCAAACTAATAAACAGAACTTGAAACTTCTTCATCTTTGTGTTAAAAAAAAAAGGGAAAATTAGAATGAAGGACCTAGAGAAAAAGATATTTATGGAGAAGGACCATAAAAATTGTAATTATTTAGAAGGACCAAATATAAAAATATAAAATTAAAAATACTAAAATGCCCCTAACAAAATCTTCTACATTCCCTCTTACCTTCTCTTCCTCATTCTATTTTTAGAACTAATACAAAATTCTAAGTTTCATTAAATTAAATAATAGGTTTCTCAATTTTCATTTTTCAAAACTTGAATATATATCTATTAAAAAAAAATATTGCATTCTTCAATTTTTAAAAATTATAATTTTTTAAAATCAACAAAAAATTTTAATTAAATTCAAGGTATTTTATATTTATCATATGTTAAACTAGGAAAGTTTGTATGATTTATTTTTGTTTTAGAAGCAATTTATGTGGATTAAAAAATTCATGTAATGTTAATAAAATAAAATCAAAATTCTAATTAACCTATTATATCCTAAAAAATATGAAATAAGTTTTTTTTTTTATAAAAATAACTTAATTGATAGCAACATCGATAATATAAATCGGGCAATTTGATGATATAAATTGGTGAAAAATAAAAATTAAAAAAGTATGAGTTTAACAGTTGTTAATTGAATAATATATTGAAAATAAATAAATAAAAGATATGATCATATCATGATGGGAAATTTTAATTTGAATTTTAGTTATCTTTTAATTATGATTATAAGAGATAATACAGAAGGTTTGATTAGGGGCAACTTAGTAATTATAAATTTATATTATGATTTTCGGTCCTTCTAAGTAATTACAATTTTTATGGTCCTTTATAATAAATATTATTTCCTACAGGTCCTTTATTTTAATTTCCCCATAAAAAAAAGTAATTTCACAATAATTTAATTATTTCAGCCGATCGTTAATACAAGAAGTTCATAGACGTCCGATCTCAAATGAGAGTTAACCAAATACAAACATATATATGAGATCGTAAACTCAGGCGATTTCAACCGTGGTTTTAATAAAGTAAAGTGATAGGTGTGATAATGGACAACTTTAAAATAATTAAAGCATTGGCGTACATATAAAAGTAAAACTTGCTTTTTCTTTGTAAAAGTAAAGAGCGACAAAAGTAAAAGGATTATGAGCATGAACATTGCCACTACCTACTATACGTCCCTGTCGAAAGCATGCACACAGGCAAAGTTCTATTGGCAGATAAATAGTTATGGGGAATACGAGAGGTTGTGACAATCCTTTTATATGGAGAATGACATTAAAAACACTTTTGAAATACGTAAATATCTTATTTGGACTGAAGGTTAAATGACCGCTACAAAATATGTTTTTGAAATTTTTTTTGCCGCCATCAATTTTAATTGTTTTGAATATTTGTAGCGGTGCAAAAAAGTTTTGTCGCCGTTTTAATTCTTTTGAATATTTGTAGCTGTTCTTAACCGCTACTAGAACCGCTACAAAGAAATCCCACCATTTTTTTGGCAAAAAAAAAAAAAAAATCGATTCTTTTGAATATTTGTAGCGGTTTAAGTAACCGCTACAAATTAATGACTAGAAAAAAATTAATTTTTTAATTATTGTGGTAATTAAATAAATATTGCGTTATTAATAATTTAAATTTTTAGTGAAAATAAAAGATATTAAAATATATAAGGTTACTATATAGGTGTCAAATAATGAGAATATGTAAGTATAATAAGAACTAATAATGAGTTAATTAAAATAATACTCATTGCTTAAAAAATGTGTGTACAAGTCAATTGAATAATGTATGTGAAAGTAGAAGGAAAGTTGAAAAATATATCTGATTCAACTACAAAATAACAAACATTAGTATCAGAATCATTAGATTTGATCTGGTTGAACGACACTTACCCCTTCAAACAGTTAACCTCTTTGACAAAACGTAAAAATATGAGAGGAGGCAGAGAGAAAACGTGTGTAGAAAAGAAACTGAAGCATATTAAATGTGGTATGGGGGGTATTTATGGTGATATTTGCGCATCATGTTGTAGCAGTTGAGATTGCACTTTTTGTAGCGGTTGTTAGTAGTAGCGGTTATGGATGCGTATTTGTAGCAGTTGTTATCTGTAGCGGTTTGTTAGTGTTTGTAGCGGTTATATAATCGCTACAACTAATGTTATGGATTCTTTTAAAAAAAATGTAATAAAAAGATTACAGATTACAGCGTAGGCATAATTTTTTCTCTCAATCTTCTTCACCATCCCTACAAAGAAAGTTTGTATAAAATGTTACGTGTGAGGTGAATATGTTTCAACACAAATAAAACTTTAGTTAAATGTTATTATTTCAAAAAGCGTATATTGAAAAACATACCGAACTATAGGTAAATTGTCATCGCCGTCTGGGAAGAAGTCTTCGAAGCTGGCGGGCTGGAACGGCTCACAATCGTAGGTGATGTTATCACCATCGCCCATGTTGTAAAGGTCTCAAGGCTTTAAGTGAACCATCATATTCCAATCCTTGTGCCTCTCATCGGCGACATAATAAACCTGATGGGCCTCTGAGGCAAGAATATACGGCTCGTCATCTTCAGACTGACCATTGTGAATAGGCCGGGAGAAATTCACTGATGTGATGCCTAAGTCGTTAGTCGTGAGTCCCCTGGACTTTGTCGTATTCGCCCACAAACACTTGAACAGCGTCAGGGTGAAAAGGCCTTGGTAACTTATATTGACCACATCAAGCTGCTCGCATAACTCCTCGTCCCAAACGTGCCATATACACCAGAGTTTTGGGTCAGCAATCCCTGATCTCGTGAGACAGTGCAAACCTTAAAACCATTGACATTGTATGTCGTAAATCTTTGGGCGTGGTCAAGCAGGCCTAGCGCGAGAGCTCTGAATTCTGGTGAGTGCGGGTTGTGGTCATTCATTATTCTCTTCCAAAACCAGCCCTGGAATTCTCTGTGGACCTTTCTATTAATTTCGAAGGATGTCTGTGTACGGATCCTCAGTTCACGCTTCATATGACTCCTGAATTCCTTACAATTAAACATGCAATGACGAGCATGAAATGTGAGTATAAAATGTAAGGAAATATATATATATATATATATATATATCACTACAAAAAAAAAACATCTTTTGTCGCGGTTTAGTAGTCGCGGTCCAAAATACCCGTTACTAAATTCCAATTTCAAGGTTCGCGCCAACTTTGTTGCCGTGATTTTGTAGCGGTTTATTCACCATAACCGCTACAAATAAACGAAAAGACACAATTTTGTCGCGGTCACCAGGAAGAGCGACGTCAACCGCGGCACAAGCTACATTTTTGTAGCGGTTCCATAGTTAACCGCTACAAATTTTACATTATAAATAAAATATAGGGACCGTACATCAGTTATAAAAATTAAAGAAATTACTAAATCTCTGCTTGTAACTGAATGAACTATCTCGCTTAGTCGTCGAAGACATGCACATATCAGTGATAAGAGCTGCAGATATTTGCCTCTCTCTTCCTTGCGAGGAAATCGTTCAGTGACAAGCGAAGGTTTACTCATTTCTTTGCCGTTTAGACTTCTACTCTTCGAGAACAGTCCAACATGCGGCCCAGGAGATTGGGTTCCATTATAGCCACCTTTGTCTCACGAAAATATATCTCGATGAAAATGACTCGAGCAAGTTTTTCGTGGGAGATCGGCGGCTATACTGAATCCGAATCCCCACGGACATGTTGGATTATTTTCGGTTACGTCATTATGTATAATTTATTAGTGTGGACACTTTTAGAAAAATTAAAGAAAAAAAATAAATGAATTGAAGGTTTGTTTTTTAAATATTTGTAACAAACTAATTAGTTTGATTCTTAAAGTTTATGAATCAAACTAATCGGTTGGAAATTTTTTTGCAAAAACTCATTTTGTAGCGGTTAATAAGAATAACCGTGACAATATGTGGACAAATTGTAGCGTTACAAAGTAACCGCTACGAAATCGAAGGGTCTTCTTTTTGTAGCGGTTTTGTAGCGGTTACATCATAACCGCTACAAAATATCAACGGTCAGCTATTTTGTAGCGGTTGTTGTGGCGGTTATTATACAACCGTTACAATTATGTAAACTTTGTAACGGTTCCTTTGGATAACCGCTACAATATCGTACGACTTTATAAGACGTGACACACCATTTTCAAAGTCACTTCTAACGGTTTGAGTTTTCACCGTTTCTACCTTAACGGTTTGAGTTTTCACCGTTTCTACCTTTACCCAACGGTTTGAGTTTTCACCGTTCTTACTGTTAAACTTACACCTTTCAACATTATGGATTCTGGACGAGGTAAGGGAAGGGAAAAGTAACCGGCCCACCGAGAAGGGGTTTAAGGGGCGGTAGTAGTAGGGGACCGAGACGAGAGGCGTGTGACCCGACATATACCTCCGCCTCTCGGGGCCGGGCGAGTTGCCTCGCTCTTCGCCGATGAAGAAATTCCAAACACGGGGACCGTAGGGGAGATCGAGAAGCAAGTTTGTCGTTCAACGATTTAGGCGACGAGAATGAGGACATCCATCTTAATATTCCCATAGCGATGTAGAGCGGTTCATCGACGGGAAAACCAATGGGAGCACGGAACCCCGACCGGCGACTTCGCGTTCCTTCGGATTTATAGTGGATGTCGAAGGTATATGTAATTAGTTATTTTGTGAGAAATTAATTTAATTTCGTTACGTTTAATTCAATTTTTTGTAAACATGCGAGATAGTCACGGAACATCGCCAGAGGACGCTCGGATGTTTCGCTCTCACCAGACGGACCGGGAGATGGCCGGGTGTCGGGTCGTAGTCCCGTGGAACGACTGCATGTGACTGTGCGATCGGCAGCGGCGGCCACGATGAACCGATTCTCGTCTCGAGTTTGGTGGCCATGGGGGTGGTTCCCAATTTATTTCAAGGATTGGAAGAAAGTGACGAAGGAGACAAAGAACAAGGCGTTTACGGATGTTCTGCGTAGTAATCAATATTGTTTAATTAAATTGTACATGTTAATAGTTATAAGTTTTAGTTTATTTCTTTCCTTATTTGTTTCTTAATTCATTAATAATTAATAATGAAATTATGATATAGAAAAAGTTTAAACTGCGCGAACAACACAAGAGGTACGTTATGATGAAAGTGGGGAAGGGTGGAAGAGAAATGAGGAACCGTCTCTACAATATTATGAATGGAGACGACACTATTCCTCTGCAGCAGCTGATCGAGAGAGTCCCAGACGGCGTGGATCCAGATCAGTGGGCGGCTTTCGTCCAATATAGGAGGGATGCTGACGGGCAGGTACATTTTATTAAATTAATTAATTGTTTCACTTAATTGATAATTTAAATTGAGTTTAGGGTTTAAATTTAAATTTTGTTTCCTCCTCCTTGCAGTGCTTTGTCGCAAAGGAACACAAGAAGCCACGCACGGCAGAGTGTCCATCACAGCTGCAGGGGACCAAGACGTTTGCAGTGACATACGAGGAGATGGTATGTTATTATTTAACATGATCATTGTTTTGTTTTTGAAATAACAAAGTTTATATTGTTTTAATTCTTTCAGAATAGTAAGTTAAAAACATTATTTATATAATGAATGTTGTATATTTAAATTGATCGTCCGTTATTTTATTAATGGTTCATGAACTCGTTGGTCGCCCGGATTGAGAATACCGAGGCAGAGCTACGAGCGTCGCAGAACCGAGTCACGTGGGTCCGTGAATCCTACGCCCCATTGAAAGCCGCTCGGGCCCGGCCGAGCATCCCGGCCGCGTTAGGGGTTTTGGCCTTGGCGCCGGCCCTAGCATGGTGTACCCGAGACAGGCTCCTCCTCTGCTCCCGACCCTCCGGCTCGAGGAGGCCACCGGCAAGGGAGATTTCGAGGCGATCATTGCTTTGAGAAGGTTCTTTGAGCGAGTTGCCGCAATTGAGGCCGCACGGAGGGCCGACGAGGAGGCCGGGAATAGCGCGCAGCGGGGAGACCATCGACCGTTGGTAGGACCTTCATAACTCGAAATGGACTTGCATTTGTGGCGTGCTGAACAAGCTGTGTCCTGACGCACACCTTCCAGCTCCCGAGCCTCCCCCTCCGTTCCTCTTTGATGATTCCAGCGCACGTGCTGCTGATGACGACGAGGCTGTCAACTCTGGTTGTGGACCACCCCCTCCTGAGACAGACCCCCCTGAGACAAACCCCATCGAGAGGACTTGATGATCATGCTCCCGAAATGTAGACCTTTTTTTTTTTCTCTTTTCATGTCCAAACAGAATTGATTGAGATAACTATATTTAATTATATTGTTTTCTTGTTGATCACGTTTCTTTTCTTGTTGATGGGCTTTTTTTCCATTGCTTTTTAAAAAGTGCTTTAATTATAAGTTAAGCACTTCTAATGTTTGGATATACCATTTAACTCATGATTGACTAATCAAGAATATATTAACTCAATTAATCAAATGATTTGTTGAGACACATATGATTAATTAAGCAAAAGCAAATTTTGGCATCAAAGCTTTGTGCTTTTTTACTAATTTTGTGCGCAAAAGCAAATTATTCCATGACTAATCAGTATTATATTAACTTCTAATTCTGTGCTTTTTAGCTAATTTTTTTTTTCCAAAGCTTTGTCGCGGTTCCATAGAATGTAACCGCAACAAAGATGAATTTTGGCGCCAAGCTTTGTCACGGTTTCTTCCTTCAACCGCTACAAATTTTGTGTTTGTAGAACAAAGATGAATTTTGGCGCCAAGCTTTGTCACGGTTTCTTCCTTCAACCGCTACAAATTTTGTGTTTTGTAGCGGTTATTGTCGCGGTTCATTTTAAACCGTGACAAAGGTGATATTTGTAACGGTTATTGTAGCGATTTTGTAACCGCTACAAACCAATCGATGCATTTAAAGATCCCAATTTTTGCTTCGGATGTAATTAAAGTGAGTCGTCCACATTTATGTTCTATCCTAAATTTGTTTGTTACATATGGATAAGTCATGGATCAAGATGCCGCGTAGTTCTCCTGTGTATTTAGCGATTGAACACTTTCTTAGATTTCGCCTTCTCTCACGCTAGCATTAATGGCAAGATCGTGTGTCCTTATTTACGATGCAAGATTAAGAAGTGGCAAACACGAGATTGTGCTTTGGAACATCTTCTTCTAAAGCCTTTCCCAGAAGCATATACATTCTGGGAGGTTCATTGTGAGCAACGTGGTATGGGATATGGGCTTCATCTTCCTCGAACCTCACAAGTAGGAAATCAAGTACATATGGGATACCGGCCTTGCGTGCCCAGCTTGCAATTTCGACTCTGACTCAGTGCGCCTTCCCCACAGTCGTCAGTGGTGCTTCATGGGTCATCGGAGGTTTCTCGATGGTACGCACAGGTTTAGGTTGCAACGCAATCGTTTTAATGGGCAACAGGAAAAAAGAGGACCCCTCGAAATTTATCTGGTGAAGAAATCATAGAGCAGCTTGAGGATGTTGATGTTGAGTTTGGGAAAGAACGATCCGGCAAGGGCCGGACAAAGACTGCCGGGGCTTCGGTTCTATGCCCCAAAGAATGGCGAAAGGTTAGTGTCTTCTTCACTCTTTCGTATTGGAAAGATAATTTGCTCGACACGTCCTCCGGATGTCATGCACATTGAAAAGAATGTGTGCGACAATGTGTTGTACACGATTCTCAACGAACTGAGGCAAGTCCAAAGATCATCTCGCAGCCGGAAAGATCTACGGGAGATGGGCGTTCGTGGAGACGCGTGGCCGGATGAGCATGGCAGATTTCAACAGGCAAGGTTTACCCTAACAAAACCGAATAAGGAAATCTTTCGCTACCTTGAAGAAAATAAAAGTTCCCCGACGGGTATTCAAGCAACATATCACGATGTATTGACTTGCGAGCTCGAAAGGTTACGGGGTTGAAGAGTCATGACTCACATGTGCTTATGCAATGCATTACTTCCGGCCATGAAAATACGCTGCCTCTTGATGTGTCTCTCGTTTTGGTCGAGCTTTGTACTTTCTTTCAAAGCTGTGATCCAAGGTTTTGATAGTGGAGGAGCTCGACCAGTGCGTGAGAAAATCATTCTTACGCTTTGTCATTTGGAGATGCTCTTTCCTCCGTCATTCTTCACGGTCATGGTTCACTTGACAGTACACCTTGTTCAAGAGACAAAGCTTGCTTGGCCCGATTCATCACCGATGGATGTATCCTATTGAGAGGTACTTGTTTAAAAATAATTACTTTAGCATTACTCCCTATTCGCATGTTTAACCATTGATGCATCGAAATTTTTCCTTGTCTACTTTACAGGTTTCTTGGGAAACTTAAATCTTACGTGAGGAATAAGGCGTGGCCTGAAGGTTCAATAGTAGAAGGTTATATCGGGGATGAGGTCTTGTATTTTTGTTCCAGGTACTTCGATGACATTGAGACGTCATTCAACCGACCGCCTCGTGTAGACGATTGTCCTGAGCCTGAGCCTGAGCCGGAGCCATCAGCAACAGAGTTGTTAATCCCTTGTGTTGGTAGAGCGGTTGGAGGGAGTGAGAAATTCAAACTCACGGCACTTGAGAAGTTTCAAGCACACCGACATGTCTTGATTAAGCGCACCAAAGTTGAACCGTACCTTCAAGAAGGATTTCATTGCATACTATATATTTCCTTACATTTTATACATACTCACATGTCATTGCATGTTTAATTGCGGGGATTCGGGAGTCATGTGAAGCTTGAACTGAGGATCCGTACACAGACATCCTCTCAAATTGATAGAAAGGTCCACAGAGAATTCCAGTTGGTTTAGGAGGAGAATAATGAAACGACCACAACCCGCACTCGGCGAGAATTCGAGCTCTCGCGCTAGGCCCTCTTGACCACGCCCTAAGATATACGGCATACAATGTCAATGGTTTTAAGTTTTGCACCGTCGCACGAGATCGTGTGGATTGCTGACCCAAAACTACGGGTGTATATGGCACGTTTGGGACGAGGAGTTATGCGAGGAGCGCTGACGGAACATGCGGTTCGGTGACGTCCGTATTATGGAAAGTCGCTTGATGTGGTCGGGATAAGTTACACGTGCCTTTTCACCGTGACGTTGTTCAAGTGTTTGTGGGCGAATACCACAACGTCCGGGGACTCACGACCGACGACTTAGGGATCACATCAGTGAATTTCTCCCGGCCTATTCACAGTGGTCGGTCTGAAGATGACGAGCTGTATATTCTTGCATCAGAGGCCCATCGGGTTTATTATGTGGCCGATGAGAGGCACAATGATTGGAATATGGTGGTTCATTTAAAGCCTCGGGACCTTTACGACATGGGCGATGGTGATAACGTCGCATACGATTGTGAGCCGTTCCGGCCGCCGGCTTCGAAGACTTCTTCCCAGACGGCGATGACAATTTACCTATAGTTCGGTACGTTTTTAAATTTATGCTTTATAAAATAGTAACATTTAATTAAAGTTTTAATTGTGTTCAAACATATTGACCTCACGCGTAACATTTTATGCAAACTTTCCTTGTAGGGATGGCGAAGAAGATTGAGAGAAAATACAATAACCGCTACAAAAAAGTGAGAAACCAACCGCTACAAAATGATGCGCAGACCCCACCATAAATACCCCACCCAACCTCATTTAATATGCCTCAACTTCTTTTCTACCCACGTTTTCTCTCAATCATCTCAAATATTTTACGTTTCAGAACATCGTGAGTTTGAAAGGGGTAAGTACCGTGTAACCGGATCAATTCTAATGTTTCTCAAATATCTAATTTATAGTTCTTGTACTAATTAAAGTTTGTTATTTTGCAGTTGAACGGGATATATCTTTCAACTTTCCCTATTCTTTCATATACATTATTCAATTGATTTGTACATATAATTTTTAAATATTGAGTATTGTTTTAATCACCTCATTTCTTAGTACTTATTCTACTTACATAATCTTATTATTTTGTTTCTATACATGCACCTTATATATTTAAATTTCATAATTTACTACCTTTTATTTTTAATAAAAAGATATATTAATAATAATTACTGAATTACGCCGATAAATGATTTTTTTTTTTAAAAAACCGTAATGAATTTGTAGCGGTTACAATAACCGATACAAAATTTCAAATAAAATGGCGGGTTATTTGTAGCGGTTGTAGTAGCGGTTTGAAACCGCTACAAATATTCAAAAGCACATGATGGCGGGAATATTTGTAGCGGTTTCAAACCGCTACAAATATTCGAGAGGGCGGCAAATTTTTTGGGGAAAAATGGCGGGAATATTTGTAGCGGTTTGTAACCGCGACAAATATTCAAAATAATAAAAATTTACGGTGGCAAAATTATCAACACATTATTCGTAGCGGTTATGAAATCGTTACTAGAACCGCTACAATTTTATTTGTTACAGTAGCGGTTATTAAAACGTTACTAAAACCGCTACAATTTTATTTGTAACGGTTAACAACCGTGACTAATGTCTCGAAACACACGTCAGGCCCGCTCATTTAGTGACGGTTTTTTTGAACCGTAACAGACGTTGTAGCGGTTTATGTGTATGTAGTATCGGTTTTTTTTAACCGTTACAAATCGGCTTGCCACATGCGTTTTTGTCGCGGTTCCTCTAACCGCTACAAATGTCGTTTGTCACGTCAAAAACCGTTACAAATAGGTCATTTTAACCGCTACTAATCATCGTTTTTTTTGTAGTGTGTGTGTGTGTGTGTGTGTGTGGAATCCTTACTGAAGGTACGGTTCAACTTTAGTGCAATTAATCAAGACATGTTTATGTGCATAAAACTTCTCAAGTGCCGTGAGTTTGAATTTCTCACTTCTGCCAACTGGTTTACCAACACGAGGGATTAACAACTCTGTTGCTGATGGCTCTGGCTCAGGACAATCATCTACACGAGGCGGTCGGTTGAATGGCGTCTCAATGTCATCGAAGTACCTGGAACAAAAATACAAGACCTCATCCCCGATATAACCTTCTGCTATTGAACCTTAAGGCCACGCCTTATTCCTCACGTAAGATTTCAGTTTCCCAAGAAACCTATAAAGTAGAGAAGGAAAAATTTCGATGCATCAATGGTTAAATGTGCTACTAGGGAGTAATGCTAAAGTAATTATTTTTAAATGAGTACATCTCAATAGGATACATCCATCGGTACTGAACTAGGCCAACAAGCTTTGTTTCGTGAACAAGGTGTAATGTCAGGTGAACCATGACCGTGAAAAATGACGGAGGAAAGATCATCTCCAAATGACACAGCGTAAGAATGATTTTATGCTGCAGCTGGTCAAGCTCCTCCACAATCAAAACCTTAGAACACAACTTCTGAAAGAAAGTACAAAGCTCGACCAAAATGATAGACACATCGAGAGGCAACGTATTTTTTATGGCCAGCGGAAGTAACTGTTGCATAACCACATGTGAGTCATGACTCTTCAGCCTAGTAACCTTTCAAGCCTGCACGTCAACACATCGTGATATGTTGCTTGAATACCCGTCAGGAACTTTTATTTTCTTCAATGTCGTGAGAAAGATTTCCTTATTCGGTTTTGTCAGGGTGAATTTTTCCGGTTGAAATCTATCATGCTCATCCGGCCAAGCGTCTCCACAAATGCCCATCTCCCGTAAATCTTTCCTCGCTTGAAGATAATATTTTGACTTGCCTGATTTATTGAGAATCGTGTACAACACATTGTCGAACACATTCTTTTCAATGTGCATGACATCCAGATTGTGTCGGAGCAAATTATCTTTCCAATACGGAAGAGCAAAGAAGACGCTGATCTTTCGCCATTGCTGGGACGTAGAACCAGAAGCCCTGTCAGTCTTTGTTCCGGTCTTTGCCGGATCATCTTTTTTCCCATATTCAAATTCAACATCCTGAATCTGTTCTATGATTTCTGCACCAGATAAATTCCGAGGAGGTCCTCTTTTTTCTTGTTGTCGATTGAAACGATTGTGTTGCAACCTAAACCTGTGCGTACCATCGAGAAACCTCCGATGACTCATGAAGCACCACTTATGACTGTGGGGAAGGCGCACCGAGTCAGAGTCAAAATTGCAAGCTGGGCACGCAAGGCCGATATGCACATTCCACCCAGATAATGTTCCGAGGCCAGGAACGTCGCTTATCGTCCAAATCAAGGCCGCACACAAGTTGAAAAGTTTCTTCTTGTGCGCTTCATACGTCTCCACACCTACATTCCACAACTCCACCAACTCCTTGATAAGTGGTTGGAGATATACATTGATGTCATTTTCCGGTGCCTTTTTGCCTGGAATGATCATGGACATAATGAAGGAGCTTTGTTTCATACACATCCAAGGGGGCAAGTTGTAGGGTATCATCATAACTGGCCATATACTATAGCTTGTTGATTTGACGGAAACCTTAGTCGCCTCAGGGTCAAATCACAATTTACCACAAATTAAAATGCAATATAGTGCAAATAACTCGGGATCGTTCTCTTATCAAGGAGCCTTTTATTTTGAATTCCCTAGGTTAAACTAAGTGCTAAAAACATGGTTAGAAAAGGGGTTTTGAAATTGATTTTCTCTAAACTAAAATTCATAAAAATATAAAGAAACTAATTCTATTCTTGTTGGTATTTTTGGAAAATAGTGAAGAATGTTTTGGATTAAAAAGGGGTTTAATGATGGATGCTTTTGGTAATGAGAAAATAGCTATCATTGCTCCAAAAAATATGGGAGTCAAAGCTTCATCAAGTCTTAATAAGAAAAACCTGGAGATACCACTTGAGTCTAATATTCCCAATTAATACTAGCTCCTACTACCGTAGCTAACTACCACCTCTTGAGATATTGTTAGAAACCACTTAATGTGCAATTGAAATTGGAATAATGCAATATGAGTCTTCTTAATTTGAGTGCTAACCAGCCCCTCAAGGGTACAATTTAGCAACATTAACTAGACAATACCACGCTAATCAACATAGCTTCATTGCAACCGCAAAGAAATTCATACATATATAATTTTCAAATCACAACTACAAATATCAAACTAACAGAGATAATTATTTAATGCAAATATTACAGCAAACAGTTCTTTTTCAGTGGTAGTGTAATTCTTTTGTGCACTATTCAAGGTTTTTGATGCATAAGAAATCACATGGGGTAACTTGCTATGCTTTTGTCCTAGCATGACCCCCACAGCAGAATTAGAGGCATCATATGCTAGTTCAAAAGACAATGTCCAATCTGGTGCATTTAAAATAGGAAGAGATATCAAGTGTGCTTTTAACTCATCAAATGCTTGTTTGCAAGAAGTATCAAAGACAGAATCAACATCTTTTTGCAATAGTTTAGATAAAGGTAGAGCTATTTTGCTAAAATCTTTTATGAATCTCCGGTAAAAACCCACATGCCTTAAGAAAGAACGAAGTGTTTTAATATTAGTGGGGTAGGGCAAGGAGAAAATCACCTCAATTTTAGCTCTATCAACTTCAATGCCCTTGCTAGATATCAAGTGACCAAGTACTATTCCATGATCAACCATGAAATGACACTTCTCATAATTTAAAACCAAATTTTTCTCAATGCATCTAGCAAGAACATTGTCCAAACTATCTAAACAAGCATCAAATGAATTGCCATACACTGTAAAATCATCCATAAAAACTTCCATGCAATTTTCAAGAAAATCAAAGAACAGTGACATCATGCAACGTTGGAAAGTGCTAGGTGCATTGCACAATCCGAACGGCATTCTCCTATATGCATAGGTACCAAATGGACAAGTAAAAGTGGTCTTTTCCTGGTCTTCAGGAGCAAGTGGGATTTGAAAATATCCTGAATAACCATCTAGGAAACAATAGTGGCTCTTACCTGCCAGCCTTTCAAGCATTTGATCTATGAAAGGTAAGGGAAAATGATCTTTCCTAGATGCTTCATTCAATTTCCTATAGTCTATGCACACTGTCCAAGCATTTTGCACCCTAGTAGGTATCAACTCATCATTTTCATTCTTTACCACAGTCATCCCACTCTTCTTAGGCACCACATGCACCGGACTAACCCACTCACTATCAGAAATTGGGTAAATGATACCCGCACTCAATAACTTGGTTACTTCTTTCTTAACCACATCTAGAATTAGGGGGTTGAGTCTCCTTTGGGGTTGCCTAAGGGTTTGGATTCCTCATGCAAAAGGATCCTATGGGTACAAATAGCTGGACTAATCCCAGGAATGTCAGCTAAAGTCCAACCTAGAGCCTTTCTATTTCTACTCAAAACATCAAGCAATCTCTGCTCCTCACTCACAGACAAAGAATTTGAAATAATAACAGGCAACTTTCCATCAGCAGTAAGGAAAACATATTTCAAATTAGAGGGGAGAGGTTTAAGCTCTAAATCAGGAGGTTGGATAATAGAAGGAATTAGTCTAGGAAGATCAAGGGTAGTAGGAATACTCCCCTTTGCAAGCTTAGGAGGTGCATGACTTGTGTTAAGCTCCATGGATTCTACCACTTGTTCATTGGTCTTCCCAAGTGTTGAACCAACACTAGGTTGGCTTACAGCAGCAATAGGCTTGGGGAAAATAGTCTCTTTCATACCTACTTCACAAGGAGTGATTAGCTCATTCAAAAATCTCAAGGTATGAGGAGTGATCTTAGTTCTATGATTAAGCAATGAGTTAGAAAGTGGCCCTTTAACCACATTGTGTTTAGGTCCAAAGTGAGTCACATGAGAGGATGTCTTCGTTGGTGTAAGGGCTATCCCCTTGGAGAACAAATCATCCAAGTCTTGGCTGCCGACTTCAAACTCAGCTTCCTCCACTAGTTTGTGACCTGAAACATTGAGAAAAACACCTTCCTCACAAGCATCATTACTGGATAATGAATCATTGGAAGAATTAAGCTCAAATGAACTAAGGGAAGTAAGAGAAAAATCATCAAGGGATGATAACCATCAATGAACCATCGATGAGTTAAGGTTGGAAATCTTACCCCAAGTGAATCAAAATTATCAACAGAAGGAGAGGGAAATTTATCATCACATGAATCCAATAAAATACCACATTCAATATCACAATTATCAATGTGCAAATTAAGCTCATATTCATCAACCACATCATCAATGGCTAAATCAATTGAATTCAAACCCAATAAAGAGTAATCTTCGAAAGGATGTTTCATGGCTTCATACATATTAAAACTTAGCTTATTGTTACCCACTTCCATAGTGATTGAACCATCTCTCATGTCTATCAAGGTACTAGCTGTTCTCATAAAGGGTCTCCCTAAGATAAGGGTGGATTCACTAGACTCATGAGACATGTCTAACACATAGAAGTCAGCGGGGAAAACCAAGTCTTTGACTTTAACGAGCAAATCCTCAATGATGCCTAGTGGGTGCCTAATGCTCCTATCAGCTAATTGGAGAACCACACTAGTCCTCTTAAGGTCCTTGACACCAAGAGATTTAAAAAGGGCACTAAGGATGACATTAATGGCTTCACCTAAATCTAACAAGGCTTGAGCTACATTCACATTACCTATGGTACAAGGTATAGTGAATGAGCCGGGGTCCTTGCACTTAACTGGGAGTTGGGGTTTGAAAAGGGCAGACACATTAGAGCTAATTTGCACTCACTCATTAGGCCTAAATTTCCTCTTGTTAGTACAAAGCTTTTTCAAGAATTTGCAATAACTAGGCATAGACTTAACAAGTTGAAAGAAAGGAACATTGATATGTAGCTTGCTAAACAAATCATACATTTCTTTCTCATTTTGTTCCTCATGCATTTTCTTCCCTTGAAAGTAAGCTTTAGGAAAAAGGAGTTGAGAAATTTTTACCTCCTTACCATTAGTACTAGGTAAAATGCCTTGCTCGCTTGTCTCACCCTTCTCATAAGTGATTCTTTCCTTGGAGCCAACCTCTCTCAGAAGTGGTTGTTGTTTCACTTGAGGTTGCTCAACTACTTTTCCATTCTTCTTCTCAAGGATAGCCTTCTCTTTCAAGCTCTTAGAATCAAGTAGCTTTATTGGGCTCAATGGTGGACTTTCAACCTCTATTTCCTCATCCACCTTATTGTCAACCTCTTCAGGGAAATGTACCTTCTTACCACTCCTTAACTCAATAGCATTGAGTGATTTAGGATTGATGACAATATTTGAAGGAATAGAACCACTTGTCTTATCATGCACATCACTCACTGAATTAGAGAGTTGAGTTAAGTGAGATTGCACAGTGTTGTTCTTCAACTCCAATTCTTCCAACTTCTTACACACATAAGCCGTTTGATTACTATCACTTGCCCTATCACCTTGTAGCTTTTGTAAGGTATTGGAAATAGAAGAGAATTGACTCTCATTCACAGCTTTATCTTCTATCATCCTGTTGTTCATACTAGTAAGTTGAGAAACCATACTCTTCAACAATTGATTGTTCTCATCACCCTTAGACTCTTGAATAGGCACCATTTACCCACGGTTTGACCCATATGGTTGGACTTGATATGATGAACCTTCTTGATTTCTCCAACCATAATTAGAATTAGGTCTTCTACCTTCATTGTAAGTGGTAGTGTTAGAATCCCATCTTTGTTGTTGTTGATTAGACCTTCCCTGATACATGGCATTAACTTCCTCATGGTGAGTAGGGCATAGACTTGTAACGTGCATCATCGAACCACAACCATCACAACTAGGTGCAACAAGAGCTTGTGAAGTAGGAGAATGAGATGCTTGTTGATGAATACTAAGATTATGAAGCTCAGATGTGATTAAGGAAAGTTGTGAAGTGACTGTTTCCATCTTTGATTCAAGTGAGACCATTCTTTGGTTGGAACCGATATCACAAACTCCTCTTATCTCCCTCACATTATACTGTTGAGTATTCCTAGCTCTTATTCGGATTTGAGTCCATGCCTCTTCAGAAGTGCAATCTTCCAAAGAACCTCCAGCTGCAGCATCTAAAATCCATTTCTCATTAGGCAGAAGACCCTCACGAAAGTATGTAATTAACTGTTCATCAATGATTTGATGGTGTGGACACTTAACTAAAAGCTCCTGAAAGCGACTCCAGTATTCATAGAAGGACTCCAGAGGGTCTTGTCTGATAAAGTAAATTTCTTTCTTAAGCTCTCCAATCCTTGAATCAGGAAAGTACTTTTCCAAGAAAGCTTTCTTCAAATTTACCCATTAATGAAGAGCATCGTTAACATGCCTCGGTAGCATCATATACCACTCTTTAGCTTTCCCCTCTAGAGTAAAATAGAACACCTTTAATTTCACATCATCTAAGCGAGCACCAACAGGCTTCATATTTGAGCAAGCCACGTGCAAAGCATTGAGATGGCTATAAGGGTCTTCCTTTTCAAGTCCATGGAAACGAGGTAACGAATTAAGCAAATGACCTTTAACCTCAAAATTGACCTCAAGGTTAGGGCATGCAATGTTGAAAGTGTAACATCCCATTTTCAGAAGCAGTATATATTTTTTCATTTAAAATCATCATAGTAGAGCACCGGAGCGATTGAGTAACTGATATATTCATTCAAAAAGCCATAAGTCTGGCTGATTACAGTAACGATACAATATTTCAAAGGTTCAACTGAAACGTAGATGAATGAACAGAAGAGATCTTCAGCCGGATCCCTATGTGAGCTGCGTGCCTTTCTCCTCGATCCTCGGTCCTCCCGACCCTGAAGCTATATTAAGGGTTGAGGTCCAATGCAATCGGACTCAGTAGCAGTTAACCTCATGTTTATATACACATATATATGCAATGGAGACATTCATAGACTTTTGGCAACATTTACTACGGTCAGACATAGAGTATACATATCAGATATGTATGGCAATAACAGTACAGCCAGATGCAAAGTTAAGGCACAATGAGAAATGTACATTATCAGATATGCACGGCAATAACAATACAGTCTGATGTAAGGTTAAGGCACAACGGACAATAATAGAGTCGTTTGTAATACAGTCGGATGTTTGGTTAAGGTACAATAGACATTGGACATAATCGGATATGGACGGTAACAACAATACAGTCACATGTAAAATACAGCATGACAGAGGAAATACATATATGCATACAAAACCATCAGAGTTAGTGTTACTAGTACGCGAACGTACCTTCGTTGACGATATTTGGAACAACTGTTGGTCAGAACGTACTCACAGGTATCCTATAAGGACAATAGAGTATTTGTTACTAAACAATCATCATAACAGTCATTTTAGTCAAAAATGACCATTTTACCCCTGACTCTCCTAATTAACGGAATTTTGCCAGAACTTCGTTACTTTGACTCCCAACTTTCAGAAACTCAATCCCTACTATGTTTTTACCTCGTCAGGCATCTTTCAATGCAATGAGGCTTAAAAACAAGAATATGAATTTCATTTCCTACTTCCTAGATCTAACTAACATTTCTACTAAAACTACCGAACAAAAGACTAGAACTTAAAAGCTAAGGATCGAAGAACTTACCCGTGCAGAACTTCGCTACACTTCCTCTAAGCTCTTCCTTCTCTCTAAACTCTCTCTAACTTTCGAATAGGCACATGAATTGGTGAGAAATGAAGGAATCATGAAGGCCTATTTATAGGGAAAATGTGTGGCCAACTTTGTAATTTTCTCCAAACTTCTCTTTCAACCTCAACCACATGTGTTAGGGTTTTTGTGCATCTTCAACCTCCTCCACACACCTCACATGCCGACCTCCCCTCCCCAAAATTCAACCAAATGAGGTCATCAAAGGTGATGTCATCTTGTGCTTTATGGTATTCTACCGATAAAGTTCCCTGTTCGGTGTTCTAATCGCATAATCTTGGAAAATTAAAAATCCAAGAACATAGCCTCGAAGGTCTATTCTCCCTCTTTAGAAATGTCTGAGTTAACTAAATTTTTGATCCCATTCAGAACATTTCGTTGCCTGCCGAACATTTTCGGATAAACACCGTCGGTTACGGAAATCACTTCGGGTAATGTCATCTTCGGGACAAAAATCCACTGATTCATAATATGTCTAGATGTTTACTACCTAATTCAAGGATTTTGAGTTAGGATTTATTTTCAATCTGTTATCATTTATTCTATATGCTTTTTCACAAAAAATCTCTCTACTTTTGCATAATATCATGATATTTCTCCTATCCACTTGCCCACTTGCATTTGCTTTTACATTATACATTTTCTCTCTCTTCCCTCTTCCCATTTATGAATTGCATAGCATCTTTTGACAAAAGATGTTGCTTTCCCCACTTGCAAACATCCCATGTGCATGTGTTCTTATTGGTTGTTGCAACTTTTGACTTTTTCAACATCTTCTACAACAAGTTTATGACTTCATCTTTTCTCTTTTATTCTTTCCTATTTTCGAAATGCATGGGCACTTCTTGGCCAAGGGAATATGCTTGCAACTTGCACAAGTATCCCATGCCTCTTATGTTTTAATTGGGTAGTGTCTTTTGTTGACTTTTCCTACAACTTCTTCACAAAGTTTTACACTTTAATTCCTCCTCCTTTATCCCTAATTTCGGCTGCTCCCTCCTTTCCATATATTTTTCATTTTCTTTTCAATTTATAATATGCTTTAATTATATCTAATTAACCAATTATCCCATTGGTTCCTTTATCTCACAAGGATTATCTTTAATTATGCTTTAAGGACTCTGTACAATTCATTTAATACACTTTCTTAATCATGTTTAATTAATTAGCAATTACTATTATGCTAATCATAACCCTTTCTTGGTCATTAATTCCAAATTAGGGGCTTTACTTAATTAACTTTGAATATCACCTTTATTCATGCTTAAACAATTATCCAATAATTATTTATCTAATCACTTACTAATTGTTGACAATTTTCTTAATTAGTATTAAACATTATCTCACAATTATTTTACTTACATTGGTATTTTATGCTCCATGTAAAATATTAAAAATCATGGGGTCCTTTTGGTCCTCCAAATACTTTTTTATTTTTGCCTCATTATTTTTCAAGGGTAATAATCCCAAAAATTCCCTAAATTAGAGACAACATAGTTCTAATTTTAAATAATTATTTTATTGCCTCTTATGATTTATCACAGTATTTTATGGCTCAAAGATTCATTTAGGGTTTTTAGTACTTTAATTCCTCTAATTTCAACAGAAATTGCCCTAGAAAATTATGATAAATCCCCTCCAATATTTGAGACCTCATATTCACCTATTTCCAATATGTATTATTTATTAAAATATAATATTTCAGATAAATAATTATCCGGGTATTACATTTCTCCCCCCGTTAAACAAAATTTCGTCCTTGAAATTTGCACTCTGCCATCTAAACTTCGTACTACCTAGACTTCGGATCATAAATTCCGGATCTTTACTCTATCTCAGGTTCGACTACAATGATATTGTCATATCGTACTTTGGTATATAGTGTCTCCCGTGGCTCCCATACACCGCGGTCAAAACCACAAATACCAAAATGTCTCCATGGTTCCCATACACCATGGCAACACAAGATATCATAAATGTTTTCATGGCGCCCATTCTCCATGACAACACAAGATACCTCCTACTCAATGACACAATCGCGGTCAGATTGTAATAACTAAGAAACGTGCAGTAAGAACTCAAGTTCTACCTCGCCCTCTTTCTCGGTCTCTGCCTCGGCCTCTGGGAGCTCCGGCTCCTCTGTAAGTTTGCCATGTCTGGACTGGCCTCTTGCTTTCTCTTTGGGAGTTACTCCATGGTGCCTCTCTCCTCCGCAAGGAATTTCCACGACTGTCCTTGCTACTAGTATTTACTCGGCACATAGACTTTATCGCACTAAAAACGAACAGGTACCCGCAATATTTCCCTCGTTCAGAATTTCGTTGATTCGTTCTACTCAGAGACGGGTACGAAATTTCGTATCGGGAGTTCCTCTACATGAGTCAAATACTGCATGTACTTATCTTTATTGGTCTTGGAGTTTCATCCGGTGTGGCCCAGCTCCACATATAAGCTCCATGCGAGGATAGAATTACCGTTCAGTTCAAACTGACGATTATCAGAGGCTGATATCAGGGTTATTAGAATTGATATACCGAAAAAGAGTGGTACACCAGTTTAGGATGATATACTGATTCAGACTGGTATACCGAAATAAGTTGGTTCACTGACCTAGGGTTATATCAGTACTCATTTTCAAAACATGCTCTTTAAAAAGGCGTAGAGCCTAACTCCGTTACTCAAACCAATTGGCCAGGTAGGTGTCTATCATGGGGGCCTCACCGAGTTCACGGTGATTGGTTGGCTTACCCACATAGACTAGCCCTGCCTTCAGCACCAAAAGGTTCAGAATAATATAGTCAGATCTATGCCAGGACAACTGCTCTGATACCATAAATTGAAAGGATCATAAGTGAGATCCGATCTTGTTACATCCCTAATAGTTCTCCTCCTTAGTTGAGCATTGTTATCACCTTCTATAACTGTACCTTGTGAGGCACAATCACTTAAGTCAATGAAAAAATCAAGACTAAAAGAATGATCAGACTCCCCCACAAGTAGGTCGGACATATAAAGCTGTCAAGCAAGCAATGAAACAATGGAGTACCAAAACTGTCTTGCACACAAATTCAATCAAGAAAATGTGCAAGATGGAAGGAGTAGAAGTGTATGTGAGTATGTATGATGTGTATGGACAAGTAGGAATGCTGGAATGCAAATGCAAAAAAAAAAAAATTAAAAAAATCAAGATATTTGGTTGTTTTTTTTTCCTCAAAAAATTTGATGCAAGAAAACAAGCTATGAAAAATTTTGAAAATTATGAAAAATTGAAAGAAAACCTAATAGGCTCAAAAGGGAAAACCCCGGTCAATCTAAACCAATTGAAACTTAGTAAACCAAAGGAGTCAAAATTGAGTCCCCGGCAACGGTGCCATTGATTTGACGGAAACCTTAGTCGCCTCAGAGGTCAAATCACAATTTACTACAAATTAAAATGCAATATAGTGCAAATAACTAAAGGATCGTTATCTTATCAAGAAGCCTTTTATTTTGAATTCCCTAGGTTAAACTAAGTGCTAAAAACATGGTTAGAAAGGGGTTTTGAAATTGATTTTCTCTAAACTAAAATTCATAAAACTATAAAGAAACTAATTCTATTCTTTTTGGTATTTTTGGAAAATAGAAGAAACGTTTTGGATAAAAAGGGGTTTAATGATGGATGCTCTTGGTAATGAGAAAATAGCTATCATTGCTCCAAAAAATATGGGAGTCAAAGCTTCATCAAGTCTTAATAAGAAAAACCTGGAGATACCACTTGAGTCCAATATTCCCAATTAATAGTAGCTCCTACTACCGTAGCTAACTACCACCTCTTGAGATATTGTTAGAAACCACTTAATGTGCAATTGAAATTGGAATAATGCAATATGAGTCTTCTTAATTTGAGTGCTAACCAGCCCCTCAAGGGTACAATTCAACAACATTAACTAGACAATACCACGCTAATCAACATAGCTTCATTGCAACCGCAAAGAAATTCATACATATATAATTTTCAAATCACAATAACCAATCTCAACTACAAATATCTAACTAACAGAGATGATTACCATTAATCTCAGTTCAAGAATCATATATAAAAATTAACAAGTTCAAATACATGATTCTAGACAAATAGAATGATAGAGAAAACTCCCCTATGTAAGTACATGTGAGCTCAAGCATTAATCTTCATCACCAAGGAGCAAGGGAATCAGCCACACATAACAATCAAAGAATCCCAAGCAATCTGTATACTTGGACCAGCCATGAAAATAACTCGCTAGAAAATTCAAGAACTCACCGGAATCTGGAAAATCACGACAGAAAATTCAAGAACTCGCCGGAAAAATTCTGTTCTGAACTCTGTATTTGCTGTAACGCTTCAGTCCTCACACGCTCAGATGATAATCCCGAATCGCAACAAAGAATCCCCAAAATCGCAGAATAGAATCCCCAAATCCGGCCTTCTTCTGCGGTGGTGCGATAGGTAGTCGGTGAACGGTGAGGTGAGGGTGAGGTGAGAGAAAGATGAAGTCGGAATCGAAGGTCTCCCCAGTCGAGCTGCTTATCCTGAATCGCCGAATCTCCCTGTTCATTTTTCCCCTCTGAATCTCCGGTCCTTCTCAAATCGTTCGCGCGGCCTCCCCCCAAATCTGTCGGGCTCCAGCTTTTAATCCCTGACCTAAAATTTTGCTTCTCAAAACGCAGAGTTTAGGTCAGGTACCTAAGTGCAAAGTTCAAAATGTTTTGTGGAGGGACTAAAGTGAGAATATTCAAAATATTTTTGGGGCAGAAATGATATTTCCCAAAACAACTAGGTCATACTCTGTAATTTGTCTCTGGCCCTTTTCTTCATTGATTTCCAATTTTTAGAAATTGCTGGGGCCTTTCTTGTAATTTTCCCAGTCCTCAAAACATTAATTCTAGCCCTCAAAAATCTTCATTTTCTTCTTAAACACCTACAATGTAAGATTAAACACAATGTAGCATCAAGAGTCCAAGAAATCATTTGCATGAATAATTAATAAATAATGAAAATTTTGCCCCTAATTTCACTTAATTCAATACAAATGTCCTTAACTCAACTTAGTGCTTAATAATGCAATAATGTCCCAGAAAATGCATTAAAAATCCCAAATTTAATCATGAAAAACCATATAAAATATGGTACGATCACTTGCGCTAAGATTCCCAAACGGATTAAAACCGTCGGTCGCCAAAGCAAGACGAACATTTCTAGGGTCCGGCGCGAAATCTGGAAAGATTGAGTCGAACGCTTTCCACGCTTCAGCATCCCATAGATGTCTAAGTTTACCATCTTGATTCTTATCATCTTCATGCCACCTCATAGCTCAATTGTCTTAGACGACATAAACAATATTTGTAAGGGAGGTTTTAAGAGAAAGTACCTTAGAATCTTTGCGGGTTTTTTTCTTCTGTTTCTTTTCTTTCCGAACTGTCCTGAACCTCGAAGTGTGACACTTCTTAAAAGTCTCCCTCTGAGCATCCTCTCCCCAATAAAGCATGCAGTCGTTTGGGCAGGCATCGATTTTTTCGTAGTTCAAGCCTAATCTGTTGATTATCTTCTTGGCCTCGTAGAAGGTTGAGGGAATGTCTGCGTCAGGGAAAGCATCTCGAAGTAATTCCAGGAACATCGACATTTCCTTATCAGTTATCCCACACAAGCACTTGATATGGTACAATTTGATCAGAAAAGATAATTTTGAGTATTTTTGACAACCTTGATACAAAGGATGATCGCTCTCATCCATGAGGCTGAAAAATTCCCAAGCTGCATCATTCCTGAAGAAAATAGGTTATGGACCCTGAACTTCTGCTGTGAAGTTGTCGTCTTGAACACCAAAAGCATCGCGAACAACTTCATTAACCGGATCATCTTTTTCCTACTTGTGAGGTTCGAGGAAGATGATCCCCATATCTCTTACCACGTTTCTCACCATGAACCTCCCAGAATGTATATGCTTCTGGGAAAGGCTTCATAAGAAGATGTTCCATAGCACATTCTCGTGTTTGACACTTCTTAAACTTGCATCGACAACAAGGACACACGATCTTGTCATTAATGCTAGCGTGAGAGAAGGTGAAATCTAAGAAAGTTTTAAATCCTGCTAAATATATAAGAGAACTACGCGGCAGCTTGATCCATGACTTATCCATATGTAACAAAAAAATCTAGGATAGAACATAAATGTAGAGACAATGTTTAATTACCTT
The DNA here is from genome assembly GCA_025563575.1 of Acacia pycnantha. Classification (NCBI taxonomy): domain Eukaryota; kingdom Viridiplantae; phylum Streptophyta; class Magnoliopsida; order Fabales; family Fabaceae; genus Acacia; species Acacia pycnantha. The sequence continues at coordinate 25,730 of JAMWYP010000525.1, forward strand.
CATAACAGAACTTGAGATCTTTAAATGCATGGAATACTTTGTAGCGGTTAAGTAACTGCTACAACAACCGTTGCAAATATAAAATACAAATTTGTAGCAGTTCAACAACCGCGACAAATTTGAATCCATAATCCCACTAGAGTTTAGTCGCGTTATATAATCGCTATAAAATGATGACTGTTGACATTTGTAGCGGTTTGTTGGTAGAAACCGCGACAAATTAATGGCGCCCTTTCATCCATTTTGAAATTCAATTTTGCTACGGTTAGGTTCCCCATAACTGCTTCAAATTGAATTTGTAGCGGTTTATCCATTTAAACCACTACAAATATTAACTTTAACTATTTAGGATTTAGGGTTAGCGTTTAACTAGTTAAAATTTAAGGAAATGTATTTTTATTCACAAATTATTAACTACGTTATTTATTTTACAATATCTATTTTATTTAACTATAAGTCACATTAATAACCTAATATAAATGAATTATAAGTTTTGAAATAACCTACCAAAATTAATGATAACAAATATTTAACGAAATGAGATGCTAAACAAACCAAATATTTAAATGCATGAGAACAAACATCCAGCGGTACAAAATTGTGCGTCAAAATAAAACCTAACTATCAGGAGCCTGATCATCAGGTCCTGTCTCAAGGAGGCTATCTCAAGGGGGCGTGTGCATGACCAGAGGTAACAACATCCTCGTCATTAGCAGCAGCACGCGGGGGGAATCCTCGTAGATGAACGAAGGGGGAGGCTCGGGAGATGGAAACCGTCTGTTTGGTAACAACTCTGTCAAGGTCCCGGTAATAGCATCCCAGGTCTGCCTATGACCAGCGTACCAACGGTCGTATTTCTCCTGCATGCGCCTATTCCTGGCCTCATTCTCGGCCCTCTGTGCAGTAACCTGCTCGGCAACCTGCGCTGCAACCTTCTCGGCAATGATCACATCAACCACATCTGGTGGTGGCCTTCTCGAGCTGGAGGTTCCGGTCTCAGAGCAGGAGGCCTTGGGGTACACCATGCTAGGTCTGGCGCTTATCCCCATGCCCTTAACGCGACCAAGATGCTCGATTGGGCCCACAACAGTTTTCAATGGGGCTATTGGATTCACAGACCCCTGTGACTCCGGGGTCTGCGAAGCTCACAGGTCTGCCTGGCTCTGCTCAATCCGGGCATGACGCACAGAGTTCATCAACGATTAATAAAATAATTAATTCAATTTAAATATACAGCATTAATTATATAAATAATGTTTTTGTAACTTACTATTATCTCCTCTGATGCCTCAGAGGTCGGCATCCTATCACGGTGTCTATGGGTGCGTGTGAACAACTGCCCATAGTCGGTCTAACGGTTCTCCTCCCGAGCCTTCTCTTGTTGAAAGAATTAAAAGAATATAAACTTTGTTATTTCAAAAACAAAACAATCATCATGTTAACTTTCAACATACCATCTCATTGTAGGTCACAACAAACATCTTGGTCCCTATCGTGTGATGGACCTTCTGATGTGCCCGGCTTTTGGTGTTCCTCTACGACAGAGCCTGCAAGGAGGAGGAAACAAGATATTAAGTGCAATTAATTATTACTTTGATATATTGTAAAATATATTTAAACTGTAAATTAATTAATATTTAAACTATAATGTAATTACAACTATATTTAAACTATAAATTAAGTAATATTTAAACTATATTTAAATTATAAATTAAGTGAAACTATTATTTAATTTAAGGCTAAAGTATACATTTGGTCCTTTATGTTTGCCTCTGATATCATTTTAGTCCCTTAAGTTTGTAAAGTACACATTTGGTCCCTGAAAGTTAACACCGTTAGTTTAACTTAACGGAAAATACTAACTTAACAATTTTTAGCGATGACTGTGCAATTAAATCTTGACCAAACATACTTATATGTTAGTATTTTAATAAATTAATATTTTAAATCCTATTAATTGAAAAATATTTAATTTTCACAGACTATTATACATTTTTTCACTGTTTGTAAAGATTAAATACTTTTTTTTTTCTGTGAAGATTAAATATTTTTCAACTAATTGGATTTAAAATATTAACATATAAACATGTTTTTTTTTTGCCCGAAACATATAAACATGTTTAGTCAGCATTTAATTGCACAGTCATGCTAAAAATTATTGAGTTAGTATTTTCCGTTAAGTTAAACTAACGGTGTTAACTTTCAGGGACCAAACGTGTACTTTACAAACTTAAGGGACTAAAATGATACCAGAGGCAAACATAAAGGACCAAACGTATACTTTAGCCTTAATTTAAACCAAATGTAAACTATACATTAATTTAAACTACATTTAAACAAAATTAATTTAAAGAAAATTTAACCTTCAAATTAAATCATGTTTAAACAAAATTAAACTATAATTAATTAAAAAAGGTACTTGTTGTCTGCACTCCTCCTATAATGGATGAAACCCGCCCAAATATTTGGGTCCACGCCGTCTGGGACGTTCTCGATCAGCTGTTGTAGAGGAATAGTCTCATCTCCATTCTGCTGGTTGTAGAGACGACCCCTCCGGCTCTTCCACCCTTCCCCCATTTTCATCAGTACGTACCTCTTATGATGTTCGCGCAGTTTAAAATTTTTATGTATAATAATTTAATTATTAATTATTAATTAATAATTAATTAAGAAATAAATAAATAAATAAACCACAACTTATAACTATTAACATGTAAAATTTAATTAAACATAACATACCTGCAGAATGTCGACAAACGCTTTGTCCTTGTTTTCCTTCGGCACATGCTTCCAATCAAGGAAAAAGATCAGGCACCATGCCCAATTCCCTCCAAATTCTGATAGGAATCGGTTCAACAGGTGACCACCGCTGCCAATCGCCTGGTCTGTGTCCTCATTCCACGGGACTATGACACGATACTCGTCCATCTGAGTGACAGCGGCAACATCCAGCGTCCTCCTGCTGGTGTTCCCAATGTTAGACCTGGCTATCACCCAAGAAGGGGGTGAATTGGGTGTCTGATAAAAAATTTGGAACTTTGAAATTATTTTCGCAACTTACTGAAAGTAGTTTGTATGACAATAAGGATTTATAAAATAATGTGATCATCTAAACATATATCTTTGGAAATATAAGAGTTTAGGGAAGAGAATATGCAAACTATGATTTATCTGGTTCGGCCCAATCCTTGACCTACGTCCAGTCTTCAAGCTCCACTTGAGATTTTCAATCCACTATCCTCTTGTTTAATCCGAGCCTGAGAAGCCTTTACAAACCCACAAGTTTAGCCGGACACTTGTGCAACCTTTTACAAATCTCCTACGAGATACTCCCCCTTACTCACTGTAAGGATGCAACCTTTGTAATGAATGATTAAAGATAATCTTCTCTCTCAGAAGTGATAAAGATAAACACTGAAGCTCTTTACAAATAATCTCACCCTCTAATATAAACTATATGATCATTGAGATAATCAGAGAGTAGGTGTATGTGTATATCAGAGTATTGGCATTTTGAAGATGTAAGCTCGTGTCTCCAACCTCCTCTATCTTGAATGCTTCTCCTTTTATAGTTGAAGGCATTTAATGACTGTTGAAGAGATTAAATGAGCCGTTGGAATATATCCGTTTGAGTTGCGAACATTGCTCTGTTTCTTTGAATTCTTCCGATGTTAGTCTACATTCTCCGTTGACATTCTTTGTTCAATTTTTCCATTGAGATTCAGTTTAGAATGTTAGCTGGAAATAGCTAGGAAGCTTTACGGTTGATCAGAGGCTCTCTTTCCACTTTCATGCTTCGTTTCTGTTTAAGCATTAAAGGCATCTGACACAAATCTGCTTTATAATAATCTGATGTTTAATGCTTGTTAATCATGTTCGAAACTCAATAACAAACTGATTAAACATGGTTAGGAATAGTAATGAGTGATGATGAGAAATAATGAAATCACAATCAATGATTCTGGATTTCCGAGACGATGATGTTCTGATGCTCAAAGGGTAACTCGATCGAGTAATGACTCGAGTTACATAATGTCATTTGCTTTCTGTCTGATCTTGACTCGGGTGATCGAACCATATTTTGATGTGTTATTTCATGATTAATTTGGGAATTAATCATGTTAATTGGGACAAAAATGTATTATTTATGATTAATTTGGATTAATGAGTGATTACATGAAAAACGTGTTAAAAAGGGTAAAATTGTCATAATTATTGTAATTACTCTTATTCAATATTTTTTTGGGAATATTTGATGTTGGCTTAATTGGTTTAAATTGTAGGTGGTTGAAGAAATTGGATCAAATTTGAAAATGGAAGTTTGAGCACAAGTTATAAAATTTTCAGTTTAGTCCCTCTGCGAAACGTTTTAAAAGTTTCAATTAGGTCCCTGCAGCAAAAACTCTGCGTTTTGGATTTAATAATTAGGTCAGCTGAAGGCAATTGGAAGGGGGGAGCCGCGAGAACAGACAGAATTTTTGAGAAAAAAACCAGCAGCCGCGAGAACCAGGAGCGCCTCATTCATCGCTGGACCTTCTTCCTCCCTTTTTCCCTTCCTTCATTCCTCTCGCCGGCGGCATCTCCACCACCAAGTCCGCTGGCGAGCTCCACCACCACCTTCACCGTGAGGAGAGATCCGGAGAAACAGAACAGCGGCCGCGAGAGAGAAACAAACCAGAGCGAAAAAAAAAACCTTCGATCCGACCTTCTTCGGTTTTAGACTCACCAACGCCGGCAACCACCATCCAGCCACCGTCGACTTCCTTTCTTTGAGTTTTCCGGCGACATTCCCAGATTCCGGCGAGTTCTTGAATTTTCCGGCGTGATTTTCCAGATTCCGGCGAGTTTTGAATTTTCTGGCGAGTTATTTTCATGGTTGGCAGTGGCTGATTTCTTTTGGTTCTTGGAGATGAGGATGTGTTCTTGAGTTTCAAAGCTTCAAAGGGGAGTTAATTTGTTCATTCTATATATTAGTCTAGATTTATATATTTAGGTTGCCTAGTTTTAGGAATTATTGTATATAAATTCTGGAACTAAGATTAATGTTTATTGTCTATGTTGGTTTGACAATTGTGGTTGAGATTGGATTTTGTAGTATGAAAACTATGTGTTTTAATTTCTCGTGGTTGCTTTGAGATTATATTAATTAGCATGTTATTGTCTAGTTAATGTGATTGATTTGTGACTGTTATGTACTCAATTTCAAGAAGACTCATGTTGTATTATTCCAATTTTAATTGCACATCAAGTGGTTTTTAACAATTTCTCAAGAGGTAGTAGTTAGCTATGTTTGTAGGAGCTACTATTAATTGAGAATATTGGACTCAAGTGTTATCTTGAGGTTTTCCTTATGACTTGATGAATTTTAACTCCCATAATATTTTATGAGCAAGGATAGTCATATCTTCATTATCAAGAACGTTCATCATTCATATTTTCACTTCATCATTTTCATTCACTCATTCACCATTTTATAAAGAAAATACCAAAAATAGTAGTTTAGTATTTAATTTAATTGCATTCTTATTTTAGTTTGTTAAGTGAAAAACCCAAAACCAATTTTTCCCCATGTTTTAATTGCATTTGCATGTCATTTAGATTACTTAGGATTCAATAAAAGGCTCCTCGAGAGAGAGAACGATCCTAGGTTTGCCTATACGCAATCCTTGGTTATTTTTTATTGTGGACCCCAAGGCTAAAGACAAAAAGGGTCTCATCAAATGGCGCCGTTGCCAGGGAGCTAAGTAATTGGCTCCCTAGATAATCTAATTGTCAAATTCACTTTTAACAAGGGGCTTCTCGTGTGAAGCTTGTTCGTTTTGCATTTTTGATTTTTCATTGCATATAATTTAGGATTTTTACATTTAGGTAGTTTACATAGCATTCACTGCATTGTCTTGACTTGGTAGCTTCTGTGTGGTGTGTTTATATCAAATTTGATATGATGTTGAGCTTAATTATTTGAATTCACCATGTCTCCAAGTTAATTCATAGATACTTGCATCTTTTGTCATTTTGCATTTTTTGTTTTCCTTTTGCATTTGCATTGGTTTTTTTTTTCTAGATTCCTTTTCTTAGTTAAATAGATACTTGTAATTCATTTGGGAATTAATTGTATTGAACTTTTATGGCTTGATTTAATGGTAATCAAGATTCACCCATTCAATCCCACTCTTTTGTAGGAGATTCGATCCGAAGGGAAGAGTCTATCTCTCAAAGCATCGATTTCATTCAACAAACAATACAGGCTCTTCAAGCTAACTTGGGAATTCAAGATAAAAATCCAATTGGTCAAGAATGTCATGGTTCATTCCACCACCCATATCATGAACCTTACCACCAACCTCCATTTCAACCAAATCACTCACCACACCTACCCTATAGATCATACCATGAGCCTTCTCCACCACCATACAACCTATATTATGAGCCTTCTCATAATCCTCTACCATACAACCACATGTCATACCATGAACCTCCTCCTTCATTCCATCCCACTTCCCAACCATGTCATCCATCTCATGAATCCCCATATCCATTTGAGCCACCTTATGGACCCCATTCTCAACCTTGTATGCCAAACCAAGAACCTATCGCTAGTGAAGTCATTAGAAAATTGCAAAATCAAGTGACTCAGACGGTAGACGAGGAGCGGTCATACAAGGCCAACTTTGACCATCAAATGGAATCTATAATGAGACGAATGGAATATCAAGAGAATGAGAATGAGAGAATGAAAAAGGAAATTGAGTGTCTCACTCAGCAATCACAAGTGTTGAAGACTAATTTCCAAGAAAATCCTCTTCTCATGTTCACACATACAAAAGAAGTGGAGCAATTAGAAGAAAGCAATGAGAAGTTGGAGAAAGCAATGGAGTGGCCTGCACAAGAGTCTTCTATGTGTCATACTCCACAAGAGACTTGCACACCACATTCACTTCTATATGAGCCACCCACTCCACCATGCCATGAACATCCATCCCAACCCTCTACTCCTCAACCTTCCGGACTTGATGCCTTCCTCACCTTGCCATATATGGATGCTCAAACCCTTACCCTAAGAAGAGTGTATGACCAACTAAAGGTCTGGCATCTATATTTATTCAATCTCAAAGAGGCTCTTCCTCGTGGATTCTCTGAGGAAATGGAAGAGGAAATGGAGGACATTGAAAAATTTATCAAGGCATTTGTTTACCATGTGCTATGGATAAAAACCGAAGGAGAAGAAGGAGCTCCATGGTCATGTACCTCCAATGATGATGGAAAACCGAAGATCAAAAGCCACATGCCACTTCACAAGTGCAAGATTCCAATCCTTTGGTGTCTATTCTCACACAAGCACAAGAAGTGAAACAAGTACAACAGAGCATTGAAGAGTCTTCTCTACCATCTGGTAATGTTCCTATCTTAATAGAAGTAGACTCTCCTACTACTTCAACTAATGAAGCAATTCATGATTTGAGTGATGATGAGGTGGATGAGGAAATCATTGTTGAATCCCCTCAAATGTTTGAAAATGTAATTGCTCAACCAATTAGCTCTAGTAGTAATGATTCGATTGTACTTGTTGATGAGTGTGCTCCTACTTCTTTATGTGATGCTGTAATTGTTGAAAATGCTTCTCTTCATAGTACTATGGATGATTGTGAAATATTGAATGAAATATTTTCATGTTCTTGTGCGGAAGATCGGATATGTGTAGATTGTTATCATGAAAAATTCCACTTACTTGTTGAGTTTCGAAAGAAAGTATTTAGTGAAGTGGTTGATTCTACTATTGATCATAATGCACTTTCTTGTACTATTGATGATTCTAAGCATGACAATTGTGAACATGTTGACTCTTGCATGGATGATAATGTGGTTGATTTGAGTGAAAAATATCATAGCCTAGAATACCAAATGCATGAAATTCCCATTGGATTACTTCCTTGTAGCCTTGTTGGTGACAAAGATTCTGAAATTTTGATTAAAAAAATTCTGGATGTTGATGAATCTTTCCAACAAGTGTTATCTTGTGATTTGCCACCGATTTAGAAAAGAAAAATGATTCCTTTGAAATTTTGGAACCCTCGGGTGGTGCCAATTTGAAAAATTCTCTTTCTTCTTCCATTCTTTTGCCTTCCATCTCTTGTGATTGCAATGCTAATGTGGTGTACCCCAACACTAAGTTGGATTCCGCACTTTCCACTTTGCAAACACGAGAATTTTCAAAATAAAAACTGTTTGTTTGACTCCTCTTGATGGGAGTAATATTGATTTCCTTGGATGTGATAGTTACTTGGAGAGTTTGATTCCTAAGATATCTTTAATTCACTTGAAATCTCTCCATGTTTCTATTTTTGGATGGGATCTTTGCTTTGGTTGCTTGTCTTCTTTACGAGGCACATTCTTGGAAAGGTCCTCGATGGAACCAACATCCACCATACATTCTTGGACCTCTTCCAATTGATCTGAACCACCTCCACCAAGGAAAATCAATGCGGAGAAAATGTTTTCAAAGACCAATACATGATTCTCATCGGGGATGAGAACTTCTCCTTCAAGCGATTCAAGATACTCTAACCTGGGTTGTCTCTTTCCTCACTTATTTTCTTCCTAATTGCTATGATCACTTGGGCTTAATTGTTGTATGAGGAAGATAAGTGTGGGGGAGGGACACAATCCAGTAGAAAAAGTAGAAATAATTTAGTTTAGTAAGTAGAATAAGAACCCCTATGTATGCTTTGTATCTTTTTGGTTACTACCCTACTTACTTAATTACCATTGTGCTTTGAATTTCAACTTGTCTATCATTCTCTTTAGAGTGATTTTTCACATTGAGGACAATGTGTTGATTAAGTGTGGGGGAAGGGAATACATTTTGAATCCCAATTAATTGGTTGTTTTTAAATGAGAAAATGCCTAAAACTAGAAAAAAAAAATTCACATTTTTTTGTAGAATGACTTGCTCTAATGCATGTCCTAAGTAGTAAAGGGTTGCATTTGCCACTTTGGAAGTGTATAATTTATGGGAAATTCTTTGAACTTTCATGAGATCTAGTGTTTTGGCAACTTTTTAAAACCATATTTCGCTTTTTAAGTGAATGGGAAGAGAAATGAACCCACAATTTGATTTTTGCTTACTCCTCATTTTGAAAAAGAGAGTTTATATATCATTTTTGCATTTAAGAGTTGAGCGTTATTTTAACTGATTGCAATGTTTTGATTTGGTTGTGTTTGTAAGGTTAGCACTTGGAATAGTTAAGTAGATGTTTTGTGGTTAGTTTACCATGCAATTGATTTTGTTAGAGTGAGCGTTGGAGAAAAACCTTGTTGGAAGGATATTTGAGCCTTAAAGTCTTTCCATGTGTGCATGTTCACTTGGTTTTTCACCTTCTAGAACTTGTTTCAACTCTTTTTCAAAACGGCATTTGCGTTACTGTGATGAAAATGATTACAGATAATCTTCTCTCTCAGAAGTGATAAAGATAAACACTGAAGCTCTTTACAAATAATCTCACTATCTAATATAAACTATATGATCATTGAGATAATCAGAGAGTAAGTGTATGTGTATATCAGAGTATTGGCATTTTGAAGATGTAAGCTCGTGTCTCCAACCTCCTCTATCTTGAATGCTTCTCGTTTTATAGTTGAAGGCATTTAATGACCGTTGAAGGGATTAAATGAGCCGTCGGAATATATCCGTTTGAGTTGCGAACGTTGCTCTGTTTCTTTGAATTCTTCTGATGTCAGTCGATCTACATTCTTTGTTCAATTTGTCTGCTGAGATTCAGTTTAGAATATTGACTAGAAATAGCTAGGAAGCTTTACGGTTGCTCAGAGGCTCTCTTTCCATTGTCATGCTTCGTTTCTGTTTAAGCATTAAAGGCATCTGACAAAAATTTGCTTTATGATAATCTGATGTTTAATGCTTGTTAATCATGTTTGAAACTCAATAACAAACTGATTAAACATGGTTAGGAATAGTAATGAGTGATGATGAGAAGTAATGAAATCACAATCAATGATTCTGGATTTCCGAGACGATGATGTTCTGATGCTCAGAGGGTAACTCGAGTTACATAATGTCATTTGCTTTCTGTCTGATCTTGACTCGGGTAATGACTCGAGTTATCTTTTCCAAGAATTCATTCGAAGCTCTCTGTAAGCCACTTGACTCGAGTTATGGTTGAATGACTCACGTTATATCAGTTTCTCAAAAAGCTGCTATCGGGTTGGACTTTGAGAAACTAATAGATCAGACTATGACTCGAGTTACAGGTTCCTCTCAAAACTTGGTTTGCTCTATGTCTTCCATTGAAAGCTTCTAACTCGTTGTATGCAGTGCATTATTATCAAATGAATGAAAGATGTTCTTTGACCAGCGTTCTTTGCACATCTTGAACTGACAGCCAATTTTCGAGGGACATATCTCCTTGGTCAGAAATCCGTTTTGGTTGATTCAAATCTTGATGGAAAGCCCTTTGAGTATAATTTCATATGCCACTGATTTCAGCTCAATTAGATTTGTAGTTTGTGAGATAAACTCAAAACATTGAAGGTTGGTCTGCTATGTGGGGTGAATTTCACTGTCATCTTCCAAAATTCATAGCTCTCTCATATGACCTCCTTTGGGCTTTAATATTATGTCACAATTACGCATTGGAAGTCTAGTTTCCAACAAAATTGGTTTCACTTCAATCGGACTTCTGGTTTGAGAGATATCATCGAATTACCAGAGGTCGCCAGCTGAAACACGAAATAGAGGTGAACAGAGTTGTTAAAATACACCTTGACTCGAGTTATGCCTGTCCAGAAACGAAAAACCACTTATTGACTCGAGTTATGCCTCGAGTTAAGTCGTTCCAACCACCAAGACATTGTAGCAAAGGGGATAACTCGAGTTATAACACCATGACTCGAGTTATATCGTCCTGATCTTTTGCTGATTTTAACTCTGAATTGATCCATTCCAACTTCCATATGATCTTGGAGACTTCTAGCATCAATGTAGGAACCTGAATAAATATATTCTCATTCCATTCAGCAAGTTCTTTCTTCTTCCATCTCCCATCTTGATCATTCTACATCATTCAACACTTTCTTTCTTTTCTTCTCTTCTTTCTGAATTCAACTTGGAATTCTTGAACTTGACATTCTCTCCAATTTCTTCTTCCTGAAATCTCTTATCCCCTTCTTGATCTATAATTCAACTTGGATTAATCTACATTAAATATAGTAGTTAGTCAATTTAGGAGATAAATATATCCTACAAACTTTTTGCTCTTAATAATGGCATCTATATAAGACATCATCAAAACTAATCAAAACCAACACCCAAGTCTATCTGCAAAATTACAAATGCTAGATTAAATTACATGACAAGTTTGAATAATATACAACTGGATAATAATCGTTTCAACAGTCATTTGACAAAAAAATTAGGGAAAATTACGTGCAAGTCCCAAGGACCAGAAATAATTAAAAAAAGTCTCTTGAAATCACCAAATTACATAGAAGTCCCTAGGAACTTTTTTGATATTATTTGTATGGAAACAAAATCCAAGTTTTTAAATTTTGTTGTAAATATGGCACTTCCTGTTGTAAATATGGCTTTGTCTATTGTAAATGGCCAAATTTTAAATTTTGTTGTAAATATAGCACTTCCTGTTGTAAATCTAGCATTTTTTCTGTTGTAAATGACCTCTCTACATTCAAAATCCAGGTGTTTAAATATTGTTGTAAATATGACACTTTCTGTTGTAAATATGGTTTTTTCTATTGTAAATGGACAAATATTAAATTGTGTTGTAAATACAACACTTCCTGTTGTAAATATAACATTTTTCTGTAGTAAATGACCTCTCTATGTTCAAAATCCAGGTGTTTAAATGTTGTTGTAAATATGACACTTTCTGTTGTAAATATGACTTTTTCTGTTTTAAATGGTCAAGTGTTTAAATGTTGTTGTAAATATGACATTTTCTGTTGTAAATATTGCTTTTTCTATTGTAAATGATCAGGTGTTTAAATGTTGTTATAAATATGGCACTTGCTATTGTAAATATGACATTTCCTGTTATTAATACAAATAATATCAAAAAAGTCCCTTGAGACTTCTGTATAATTTGGTGATTTCAAGGGACCTTTTTATAATTATTTCTAGTCCTTGGGACCTGTACGTAATTTTCCCAAAAAATTATTGGTCAGTATATGACAGAGCCATGCATGATGCATGTGACTCAAACGTTAGATTGGTCGGTAATATGGGATAGCCAATAATTTGTCGCTTAAAGAATAAAAGAAATTTCACATCCTGAGGTTTGAATAGAGTAGCTAGAATTTCGCACATATACTCTCTTTCGTGGTTAATTTGCTCTATATCTTGAAGAGGTTTGTCCTCCATTTGGAAACATATCCTCTAATACAAGGTTCTTTCACGCCTCTACCATGATTAAAAGGAAAAAGCAGAGAATCGGAGCCATTCAAAATGATGAGGGACAGTGGATTGAAGATCACGATACTATGAAATCTATGGCCCATGATTATTTTCAAAATCTCTATACTCGGGATACATCTGTGAAAAACCCTGATGAGTGGTGCTCTAATTTCCCCATCCTTAACGCTAGGGAGTTGCAATCGTTGTCAGGGAAAGTTACTAGGCTGGAAATCAAAAATGCCACTTTTGCTATGGGCGCATTTAAAGAGCCAGGGCCTGACGGCCTTCAAGCCCATTTCTTTCAGACTCAGTGGAATGTAGTGGGGGACAAAATATGTGCTTTCATTGAGGATTGCTTCAACAACCCTTCTAATATGGCCAACATCAATAGATCCAAGATTGTCCTCATCCCTAAGGTCGATAATCCTTCCAAATTGAGGGATTTTCGTCCTATATCTTTGTGCAATGTAAGCTTCAAAATTATTACGAAGGTTTTGGCGAAACGAGTTCGGGAATGTGATGGGCCAACTTATAAGTTACGAGCAATGTAGTTTTATTGCTAATAGATCCGATTGCGACAACATTATAATTGCCCAGGAAATCATCCACTCTATGAGAATGAGGGGTAGGAAGAAAGGATTTGTCGCAATTAAAATCGATATGGAAAAAGCATTTGACAGACTTGATTGGGGATTTATCAGGAACACTCTTGTTCAGTTAAGGCTTGACAGTTATCTCATTGACCTCATCATGGCTTGTATCTCCTCTTCTTCCTTCAGATTTCCCATTTGTTCTTTGCTGATGACCTAATTCTTTTTACAGAAGCTTCTTCCACTCAAATGAATGAAGTTCGCAAAATTATGAAAAGCTTCTGTGAAGTCTCGGGGCATAGCATTAACCTAGCCAAATCCAGAATGTTCTGCTCCAGAAATGTTAACATCAATAGAGCTCTTGAGCTTAGCCAGACGCTTGGAATTGGTATCACTTCTGATCTTGGAAAATATTTGGGAGTGCCGATCATACATTCGAGACCAAAACCACTTACCACCCTATTGTTCAAAAGGCTCGGAAAAATCTTTCCATGTGGAAAAGTAAATTCCTGACCATTCTTTGGTCGATGCATTACGATTAAATCGTGTTGTCCTCCTTCCGGCTATTACATGCGATCGACTATGCTTCCTATTTGTACTATCAATGAATTGGATAAAATCGCAAGGAAATTTCTCTGGTCGCAAGATGAAGATGTGAGGAAAATGCACCTGATTGCTTGGGGATAAAATTACTCAAGCTAAGAAACAGGGGGGCTTGGATTCAAAAATCTTCGACGTCAAAACAAAGCTTTCATAATGAAGATATATTGGAGCCTCTTGACGAAGAAGCAATCTCTATGGGTTCAATGCCTCTGGTCCAAATATAATTGTGGTGATTCCTCTGTGCCTAACGTCTCCAAGAAGAAAAACTCATCCTGTGTTTGGAAAGCGATTGTTGAAGTATGGAATAAGTTCATATTTAGGGTGGGGAAAAAGGTTAACGATGGGAATAGTACCAAGTTTTGGCATGATCTCTGGCTTCCTCTTGGTCGGCCCCTTATTTCCTTCGTCCAGCACCCATCCCTGGTTAATGGGCAGGAGACGGTTAGAGATCATACGTTGGCGAATGGTAGTTGGAACATCAATAGATGGCAGGGTATTTTACCTACTACAATCATAAGCTACATAGGTAAAATGCACCCCCTTCTAATAGCTATCCTGATTGCTTCACTTGGAGGCCTGCGAAGGATGGTTGCTTTTCAGTCAAATCGGCTTACCTTTATCTATCTGAGCAAAGGCGAGTGTGTACTGACAACTTTTGGTCTCTGTTATGGAAATGGCAACTCCCTGAGAAGGTGAAATTCTTTATGTGGCAAGTTGGACACGAAAGAATTGCCACTAACTTTCTTAGGGCTAGTAGGGGTCTCACTAATGAGAGCCTCTGTCCTTTCAACTGCAATAGTGAAGAACGTGTGATCCACATTATCAGGGATTGTGAGAGAGCTAAAAGTTTGTGGAAACAGATCTTAAAACCTAACCATTTTTCTAAGTTTTTACGAGTAACTTGAGTTTGGCTTAACTAGAATATCAACCATAACCCTGGAAAAGGACGCTTTCAGAATTTCTCCTGGCAAAGAGTCTTTTGTCTTGGGTGTTGGATTCTTTGGACATCTAGATGCAAGTTCCTCTTCCAAGGAGAAAATACAGAAATCAGGGAGATGCTCCATTTGTGCAATTACTGGCTTATGGAAAGTACAACTAATCAATCTCTAGCTCACAAAATTTTTCAATTGGACAGGGATGAGGAAAAGGCTGGGACACCCCCTCCTGCAAATGTGGTGCGAATTGATGTTGACGGATCAGTGCGTCATCAACACCAGGCAGCTTGCGGAGGATTGATAAGGGATGCTCAAGGTCAATGGTTGATGGGATTCCAAAAGTCTCTTGGTCTCTGTTCGGTCATTGAAGCGGAGATACACGCTATCGTGATAGGGTTGAAGCTGGGTTACCAGATGGATTTTCCGAGAGCTATCCTATTCTCCGATTCTCTTGAAGCCATAAGCATTCTCATGCGGGACTCTCATGTTGATCATCCTTTTAGAGCCATCATTGGAGAGGCTAGAGATCTCCTTTTTAGTGAATGGAGGGTGGAGCTTCATTATACTCCGAGAGATAACATCTCATGTGCTGATTATATGGCCAAACAGGATCTGATGTGATTTTAGTTCCGACGATTCCCAGAGGATTCCTTGATATGGCTCGGAAGGACCAGTTAGCTTGTTGTCACTAGTTTATTTCTAGTTGTTCTTTAGCTGTATGTATATTGGGTTTGATCTCCATGGTCTACCCTCTGTCTCACTTTTCAAGCTCTAGCTTGCCTATCTTTATCCAAAAAAAAAAAGAAACATATCCTCTCCTTTTCCTTTTTATCATTTTTTTTTTAAAAATATAAGAATCTCATATCTTCTTTGGGTAAGTTTTAAGAATCTCATCTTTCAAATTTTCGCATAATTAATATGCTAGTCCTTATAGTTTCAGCTAATTTTTAATTAGGTCCCTTTAATTTTTTTCTTTTTATCATGTCCACTAGTACAAAAAAGAGCTTTAAGACCACCTCATTTAGACCGAATTATAGAAAATCAGGTCTTAAAAGTATGACCGGATAATTATTTATCTTAAATACTATATTGTGATAAATAATATCTATTCTAAATAGGTGAATATATAGTCTCAAATTTATGTATTGTATTTCTAGGCAATTTTCCCTAGAATTAGAAGAACCAAAGGCTAAATTTTTAGATCTTATTATAGATCATAAAATACCCTAAGATTCATCATAATCAAGTATAATCTTAATTATGTCTTAGGAGGCAATTAAATATCTATTTAAAATAGGAAAGTATATTGTCTCTAATTTTAGTAATTTATTGGGTTATTTTCCTTGGAATTTAAAGGGGCAAAAATCCAATATTATTTTAGGGATCATAAGTTGCCCTATGATTTTTAAAATAATGCATGGTGCATAAATGACCAAAGTAAACTCAAAAGTTGTGAGAAAATAATTAATTCAATTAAAGAAAATTGTCAACAATTAGTAGATAATTAAATCTCCATTTATTAATGGGAGATTTTCTTCTAAATAATGTTACATAAGTTGAAATACAAAATTTAAATAATAAAAGGGGAGGGGGATGATTTTTGTAGCTTGAAAGAAGGTGCAAGAATTTTCTACCAAGCACATACAACTTAGATATTTTGGTGTATGTGTGTGTGTGTGTGTGTAAGAGAGAGTTGTGAGTATAGTGGAGGAAAGAGAAAAGGGAGTTGTGTGTGTGTATGTTGTGAGTGTAGTGTGTAGGAGAGAGGAAAGGTGAGTTGTGAGTGTGTGTGTAGTGTGTGGTGTGAGAGAGAAGAGGGATGTGGAAGAGTGAGAACCAAGGGATTGGAGAGAGAAAGAGTGAAGATATTTTGTGAAAAAGCCAATGGGTTAAATGAGAACCGATAGAAAATAAATTATATACTGAAATATGTGAACTAAAGATCAAATGTAAGGACTTATTATAAACAAGTGTATTTTTAGCTCGAAGTAGGTTATCTCCGAAGTCATTTCCGTAACTTTCAGGATTTATCCTAAAATGACCAAAAGGCTAGTAAAAACCCCAAATTGAACCATAATTCTTGTTATTTTAAGTGCTTCTCAAGAGACTACATAAACTTCAAACTTTATCTCTAAAAGTATTTGTGATATATATAAAGCACATGCAAATTGAAACATGGAGAGTGTTTGGCCAATAAAGCAAAAGACATGGACCAGAAGAGGCCAACAAGGCTTGTTTGAAAAGTGAAGAGATGAGAGAGAGGATAGAGGGACGTTTTTTGATTGAGTGGTGAGGATGAGAGTTTCAATTTTACCCTAGATCCGACGGTCGAAAATCGAGCAGAAGAAGTTCAAAGGAACTACCAAAATGCCATAACTTTTTCCTATAAATAGGACCTTCATTTCACTTCATTTCTCACCAATTCAAGAAGCCATTCGAAATCTAAAGAGAAGGTAGAGAGAAGGAAGAGCTTCGGGGAAGGAGGTGCAGAGTTCTAGGTAAGTTCTTCGGTCCTTAGCTTTTAAGTTCTAGTCTTTAGTTTTATAGTTCTTAGTATAAACACTAGTTAGATCTAGGGAGTAGGAAGTAGAAGTCCTATTCTTGTTTTTATGCCTCATTGCATTGAAAAATGCCTGACGAGGTAAAAACGGGGTAGGAAGTAAGTTTTGAAAGTTGGGAGTCGGAGTAGCGAAGCTCTGGCGAAATTTTATCGGTTAGCAATTTTCTGAAGCCAGGGGTAAAATAGTAATTTTTGGCTAAACTATCTGTTAGGATGTTGTTTATGAATTAATAGAAACGATATTACCTTTATAGGATATCTATGTGTTATGTGTATTGTATGCGTATATGTGTTATGTTTATTGTATGCGTATATGTGTTAGAAGATAACTTTACATTTGCTGTGTGCGATACATTTGCTGTGTGCGATACATCTGTTTTGTGCTCATATACTGTTAATGTTGTGAATATCTGTTGTGTGTTCATGTACTGTAAATGTTGTGAATATCTGTAATCCATATACTATCATATTTAAGCATAAGGTTAACCGTTACCTAAGGTCCGTTGGGCATTGGACCTCAGCTCTTAACATAGCTTCAGGCTCAGGAGGACCGAGGGCCAAGGGCAAGCAGCACGTTTAGAGTTCCATTCCGGAGATTTTCTTTTGATATGTATTACTTTTGGAAAGGCTCGGATTAATGTACCGCTAACGTGATTAGCCAGACATACTACAGTTGATATTTTAAATATATGTATCAGTTATTCACTTGCTCCGATGCTCTACTCTGATGAAAAAATTTTATTCCGCTTTTGAAAATGGGATGTTACAGTTTCGTAAATATAAAGAACTTTTTAGACCAGATTATAAAGGATTTGATCTTAAAAGTATGACCGGTGGCAATTTCGTAAATATATATAACACTTTTAAAACCGGATTATAAAGGATCCGGTCTTAAAAATATGGCCGGTGACACTTTCGTAAATATACAAAACACTTTTAAGATCGGATTATTGTTCGCCTCGCAAGTGTACGAGATTCGCAAGTAATAAAGTGATAAATAAAGTATCGTTCCCACGAGGATTTGTTTAACAAATTGGTCAAGCAAGAGGCTTAGTGAATTTCATCAAGTTGAGCTAAAACAAAGTTTTGATTTGGAATGAGAATTTTTAAAGACTATTTCTAAAACATAAAATTGATAAAGGAAATTGATTCTTTAACTTCAAGGATAATTGAGCCTAGGGCTCTTTTTCCCTTTTTTGCATTTCATAAAACTTGGTTAATTTCCTCTCTAGTAGCATTTCAATACATATATGTGTTAGTCTAAGGTTCTAAAACACTTGACCCACTCTCTCAAGTCAAAATCAAGTTTCTCTTCTCATTAAAATGCACAATATAATCTCTTGCTACAATTAATGAGAATCAATATTTAAGTAACAACCCTAATGTGACAATGCAATGTTAGTAAATATATCTCTATTTTACCAACAAACCATCCATTTATCAAGTAAACTTCAAGACAAGCATGATTTCAATCAAGTTCTACACCTAGATTAGCTCTCTCAAGTCAAAACCTAAGTGAATAAATCATCTAAATGGAGGCCAATCATTTAGAAGCATTAAGCCAAGGTTAAAATCAACACATACATATATTAATCTACCAAAAGAGAGGAATATTCAAGTATTAATCCATACAAAGGGTCAAAAGAACCCTAGAATAAAAGAGAAATTAGCCAAGCATGGCTTTAACAAAAATCCAGAACAGCACAGAAAAATTCAGAGTAAATAGCATACTGGAAAATGAACAAGAAAGTGGAAACAGAGTCAAGTGAGATATCAAAATCAAGAACAAGAACAAAGAATAGCACAGCTCTGTGGCAACTCTGACCCAGCGAATCCTCTGTTTCTCTTTCTTTCTCCAGCGATAATCTCCAGCTAGTAAATAACTCCAGCCGCCTCCTGATTCTTTTTCTCTCTGTTCCGTTTCTCCAGTAGCTCGCTACGTTTCTTCGTTCTCTCCACTGTGCGTTCGTGCTTCCCCGCTCTCTGGTCTGTTTCTCTCTTTTTCAATTCACACCCCTCCTCCGTAGCCTTTTTCTTCTTTCTTTTCTTTTTTTCGATTAGGTCATTCCCTTGACTTTTTTCTCGCCCGTATGGATTCTCAATTAAAACCATGGGCCCATATCCATTCCATCCAATATTCAATTGCCAAGCCTCCATTTCCCTTTTTAATTTTTCAATCACGTGTTCGGCCCTTTAGATTTTAGGTATGCTCCTTTTATTCAACCGTGGGCCCACAAAATTAAATCAAAAATCCTCAATTGACAAAGCAATCTATCCATCAAACTTATGCTCCGCTGGTCTTGACTCCTGACGCAAAAAGAAAATGAATTATATAATAATATAATAATAATAAAACTAATATAATGTTTATTTCCTAAACTTAAACTTTTATTTAAAATTGAAACCCCACAAATAATGCATCCAGATTGATATCTCTTAAAATCTCAATAAAATCTCTTTAATTTAGTATTGATGACTTCCTAAATATAGCAAAATATGTTTCAAATCTATTAAAAATAGAAAGTCATCACACCCCCACACTTGCATCAAATCTTGTCCTCAAGATTTTAAATTCTAAAACAACCAACTCAAGAAAGCCATGGAAGCAAAATTTCTAAAGCAAGCACTACAAAATTGAAGTCAATTCAAACTTTCAAGAACTAAACTTTCTCAAAAATCTTTTCCATCTTCCAAAAATGCAAGTAGCAAGACACTTAATTTGGCAAAGATAAATCACAATAGAATGTCCCTCACAAGTCAAGTGTTTACACTCATCTCTCAAGATATTCTAGGGCTTGTGTTTCACTCCATTCCACCTATTGCAACTTATCTACCATAAGCTTGTTTATCATCTCAATCTCCACTTTATACATTATCCCATTGCACACTCAAATCAAAAGGACTTTCTCAAGGTTGTAATGATCAAGGTAGGATAATGAAATGAAAATGATCAAATGGTATGGGAAAATACTTTAATTAGTGCCAAGTAATTTAATGAAATTCATGATGAAGAATGAAGGAATACCTACCAAGAAAAACAAACAAACTCACTAACACTATATATAAACAACTTTTTTTTTTTAATAATCTTTTTCTTTCTTTCTTGGATCTCTATTTTTTTTTTCTTTTCATATATTCCTTTGTTGCTATCTACTTTTTTTTTTTTTTTTTTTTACTATGTACACAACTTTCTAACTCCTTCACTCTTTTAAATTGGTTCACTTAGCACTTACTAAAGTAATAAAAATGAATGGGAAGAAAAAGATATAAAAATTGCATATCTCAAACAAAGGGCTATTTATTCTATGCAATTTTTTTTTTTTTTTTTTTTTTAAGAAAACTAAAATAAGAAAAAGGCTCAAATGGGGTGAACAAAGGATTTTCATGTGATAAGGATGGACATTTGGCCAAACTAGCTATGAAATGAATGCCTAAATCATCTTTGTGCATGCAATAGGATTTCAAATTTCAAAAGAGATTCAAGACAAGTTCTAGAGATGGAATCACAATAGGTGTACTTCCTCTTCGAAAGATGAAAAATTAAGGCTCAAATTCCTCACAGGTTCTTTGACATCCTAAAGTAAAGTACCCAAACCAAATCTTT
This sequence comes from Acacia pycnantha, assembly GCA_025563575.1. Lineage (NCBI taxonomy): Eukaryota > Viridiplantae > Streptophyta > Magnoliopsida > Fabales > Fabaceae > Acacia > Acacia pycnantha. The sequence continues at coordinate 46,446 of JAMWYP010000525.1, forward strand.
ACCTCTTTACTAACATTCAAAGAACATAGAATCAATTTCTAATCAAATTCACTCCTCTTCATGTTCAAATCAACCCAATTGTAATAATGCTCACAAATACTATTCACACTTCCATGATATATATTTTAAAAAATTGAGGACAAAGCAAGTTAAAATCAAGGATACCCTCACCCCCACACTTAAATGTCACATTGTCCTCAATGTGAACAAGTAACAAAAAATAATGGAAGTGAAGAGCAATCATATATAAGTGCAAAGGTAACACCAATTTCAGAGATTTCAAATTTTCACCAAGTAAATATACTCAAGTGCTAACAGTCACTTAATGATCATCACAAACAGTCATCACATGCACATCCAACTAAGACCAGCACTCATTTCCACGCAATATATCATCAACAATCAAATAAAACAAATCAAAGAAAAGTAGAAGAAAACTCCCCTATTTGTCCTTGACTGTGCTTTCAATCCTTGCTACCAAAGTGGAACACCTCATCAGGGGCTTTCAACAGTCCTACAAAATCAAACAAAGCATCAAGTAATACCTTGGGTTGCCTCCCAAGAAGCGCTAAGTTTAAAGTCTTCAGCCAGACTCTTCATGTTGGTCACTCCTCATTAACCAAGTAGATAGTGGACACAAGCCTATCCACATCTCCACCCCAATAATGCTTCAATCGTTGACCATTAGCCTTGAATCTTTCACCTTTTTCATTTTCCAGCTCCACATCACCAAATTTAGATGCTTGAACCACCGTGAATGGACCGGACCATCGAGACTTTAGCTTTCCGGAAATAACCTCAACTTGGAGTTATAAAGGAGGACACTTTGACCGGGTTCAAAACTCTTGGGAATAATTTTGCTGTCATGATCCCGCTTGGTCTTCTCCTTATATATCCTTGCATTCTCATAGGCATTTAGGCGGATTTCATCTAACTCATTGAGTTGAAGTAACCTCTTCTTCCCCACGACTTGGGTATCAAAATTTAGCTTTTGATGGCCCAATAAGCTCCATGCTCCAATTCCGGTAAGTGGCATGCTTTTCCAAACACCAAGCGATAGGGGGACATACCAATAGGCGTTTTGAAAGTTGTTCGGTATGCCCATAGAGCATCATCCAACTTGGTAGACCAATCCTTCCTCGTAGTTCCCACCACCTTCTCAAGAATGTTCTTGATCTCACGATTGGAAATTTCTGCTTGCCCATTACTTTGAGGATGGTATGGCAATGATACCTTGTGCTTGACACCATATTTCTTCATCAAGGCTTGAAATTGGTGATTGCAAAAGTGAGAACCACCATCACTTATAATTGCTCTAGGTGTCCCAAATCGAGTGAAAATGTTCTTCTTGAGAAATTTCAACACTGTCTTGGCATCATTTGAGACACATGCAGTGGCCTCAACCCACTTGGAGACATAGTCAACTCCAACTAAGATGTACTCATTGTTAAATGACTTAGGAAAAGGGCCCATGAAGTCAATTCCCCAAACATCAAAAAGTTCAACTTCAAGCATGCTAGTCAAAGGCATCTCATTCCTCCCGGATATGTTCCCTACTCTTTGGCATCTATCACATTGGAGAGCAAAGGCATATGCATCCTTGAATAGAGTGGGCCAATAGAATCCACTTTGGAAGACCTTTGCAGCAGTCTTCTCTCCTCCAAAATGGCCACCATAGTCGAAGAGTGGCAACAATGCGAATACACTCTTGTTCATTTTCTCGTACACATCTCCGAATGAGTTGATCGGGACACCTCTTGAATAAATATGGTTCATCCCAAAAGTATTTCTTCACTTCATGTAAAAACTTACGCTTTTGGTGAGAATTGAAATCCGAGGTAACACTCCACAAACTAAGTAATTGACAAAATCAGCAAACCATGGTGTGGATAAGCTATCAACAAAGAACAACTGCTCATCTGGGAATGATGCATGAATCACATCCGAATCATCAAGTTGAGCCTCATTGCTCAACCGTGAGAGGTGGTCGGCCACTTGATTCTCGGTGCCTTTCCTATCAATGATGTTCAAGTCAAACTCTTGAAGTAGAAGCACCCATCGAATTAGTCTTGCCTTAGAGTCCTTCTTCGTGAGTAGGTACTTTAAAGCCGAATGATCAGTGAAGATAATGACCTTAGTACCCACAATGTAAGACCGAAACTTCTCACAAGCATAGACTATGGCAAGTAATTCCTTCTCGGTAGTGGTATAATTCAATTGAGCACAATCAAGAGTTTTGCTAGCATAGTAAATGGGATGAAATAGCTTTTCCTCCTTTTGCCCAAGAACAAGACCAACCGCATAATCACTAGCATCGGCCATGATAATGAAAGGTAGAGCCCAATCCTGAGCTATCAAGATAGGAGAAGAAATGAGACATTGCTTCAGCTCTTCAAAAGCTTTTAAGCACTCCTCATCAAACTTGAATTCTACATCTTTTTCCAATAACTTGGAAAGTGGCTTGGCAATCTTAGAAAAATCCTTGATAAATCTCCTATAGAACCCAAGATGACCAAGGAAGCTTCAATACCCTTTACACTAGTAGGAGGAGGAAATTGCTCAATGATAGCAATTTTGGCTTTGTCCACTTCCAAACCCTTCTTGGACACCCAATGGCCAAGAACAATGCCTTCTTGCACCATGAAGTGACATTTCTCCCAATTGAGAATCAAATTTGTTTCTTCACACCGTTGAAGCACCGCATCCAAATTATCCAAGCACGAATCAAAAGATGGACCGAATACAGAGAAATCATCCATAAATACTTCAATGGTCTTCTCAATCATATCACCAAAGATGGACATCATGCACCTTTGAAATATGGCAGGAGCATTGCAAAGTCTAAATGGCATTCTTCTGAAAGCGAATGTGCCATAGGGACAAGTAAAAGTAGTTTTTTCTTGATCTTCTGGGGTTATAGCAATCTGATTGTAGCCTGAATAACCATCTAGAAAACAAAAGAACTCTTGGCCAAGGGAAGTGATCCTTCCTTGTCAGCGAGCATTAAGCTTCGATAGTCCATACATACTCGCCATCCAACCACCGTGCGAGTGGGAATCAATTCATTTTGGGTGTTAGCCACTACGGTCATGCCACCCTTCTTAGGGACACATTGGACTGGGCTCACCCATGAACTATCGATATGGGATATACTATTCCATGAAAGCCATTTAAGAATTTCCTTCTTGACCACTTCTTTCATAATCGGATTCAAGCGCCTTTGATGCTCAATGGAAGTTTTGTGATCATCCTCCAATAGAATCTTGTGCATACAAATAGAAGGGCTTATTCCTTGATATCAGCAATAGTCCACCCAATAGCATGCTTATGTTCTCTCAAAACTCTTAGTAGCTTCTCTTCTTGCAAATTAGAGAGGGTAGAAGAGACAATTACCGGTAGAGTGTTAGAATCCCCAAGGTAAGCATATTTGAGATGAGAAGGCAGTGGCTTCAACTCTAAAACCGGAGGAACTTCAATAGACGGCTTCAATGGAGTACTTAAGGCATCAGACACCTCAAGTGGCTCAAGAGTCCTCGGTCTAGAATGAGGAAATGAGTCATAATGGAAGAGCTCTTCAACAACATCTTCATCCAACTCTTCAAAACTCTTCTCACCAATCAAGAATGCCTCTAAAGGGTCCTTAATCATGGAGGCATATGATTCTTGAGGAATAACTGCATCTAATACATCTACAAACGAGCATTGAGCAGAATCATCATGAAACTTCAAGGCTTTTTGCATGTTGAATATCACTTGCTCGTTATCAACCCTCAAAGTGACCTCACCCTTCTCTACATCAATAAGAGTCCTTGCAGTGGCTAAGAATGGACGCCCAAGGATTAGAGGAATTTTCCAATCAACTTCACAATCAAGCACTACAAAATCCGCGGGGAAGATAAACTTGTCAACTTTAACTAGGACATCCTCAATGATTCCTCTAGGTCTAGAAATGCTACGATCGGCCAAGTGAAGAGTCACCGTAGTGGGTCTTGGCTCTCCCAAGCCCAATTGATTGAAAACAGCTAGAGGCATCAAGTTAATACTTGCTCCCAAATCATAAAGAGCCTTACCGTTAAAGTTGGTACCAATGTTGCAAGGAATGTAGAAGCTTCCTGGATCTTTTAACTTAGCTGGTAACTTCCTTTGAATGACTGCACTACACTCTTCAGTCAATGCCACGGTCTCAAATTCATTGAATCGCCGCTTCTTGGACAAAACATCTTTAAGGAACTTAGCATATTTAGGCATGCTCTCCAAAGCTTCAGCAAAAGGAATGTTCACATGGAGTTGTTTGAACATGTGATAATTGAATATTTTATACACTTATTTTTGTCTCTTGAATAATAATTTAGGACCCTTTAGCTAATAAATAATGGCTCTTATGTTTATTTGGGCCTTGGGCCTTTATTGCATTTTAGCTATTTTTAATAATAAAATTCCAGTTTTGTGTTGCTTCACTATTTCTACCATAACTCTTGAACCAGACATCGGATTTGCCTCATTTTTGTCTCATATTTCAGATGATTCAGAGAGCTACAATTGTTATGAAGACATCAAGAGCAAATTCGGTCAAGAAGGAGGTCAATTTTGGAGCCAAAGTCGGATGCACAATTCTGGATTTATTTTGGACCCGAATTTTGTAATTTAAGTCCAGCTTATATTTTATTTTGTTTTGGGCTAAAACTATGAGAGCCCATTTCGTTTTAGGTTATTTTTAAGTATGGCAGCTGCCACAAACATATTCATTCACGTTTTTAACATTAGAGTGGATCAAAATACAAGTTTTCATTTTCTCTCATCTTCTTCATGTTCTTCGCGCGTTCTTCGTGTTCTTCTTCGTTCTTCGATTTTCCCAGCCATGATCGGCTAAACTCTTGTGATTAACCCAACGATGAGGATTCCATGATTCATCCAGAGAACTCGTGCCTAATCGGTAACTACTCGATTCTATTGAAATAGTTCGAATATTAGATTTAATATTCGGCTTGGTTCATCCCAAGGACTTAGTTCTGACTAGGTTACGAGTGTTGCTGTGCGATTGCACAGTTGAGACGCCACTGTCCGGACAGATTCTAGGCGATCGTCTAGGCGAGGGAATCTCCTGATGAATGCGAGATTTCGATTCATCCTGAACCAAACGTGGGTTAGTTGTATTTTCGCTCAATGATGGAGGTTTCGGAATCAATTCGTTGGGTTGATCATGTTTAACTGTCTCTGTTTATTTGATTCTGTTTGACTCATTTATTGCACTTTGATTATGTTATTTCGTTTTGTTCTATTCTCGTTAAACCAAACCCCCATTTTATCATTCTGTTTCACTATTGTTATTGAACAAGCCCGCTGCAAATTCGTTGGGAAACGACCCAGGTTCCCTAATTCTGCAAATTGTTTTCGAACTTGGTTTATTTTGGAAGACACGGCAAAAATCTTTCCAACATGTTCACAAAATTTTTGAACTGGGCATCTTCCTCTTTCTTCTTGAATCTTTGAGGAAAAGGTAGTGGTGGCACAAAAGTAGGAGTGGTGGGCTTTTTCTTTTTCTCATCATTCATCTCTTGCTCCACCTTCTTGTCCTTGCTAACATCATGCAAACTTTCTTCTTGTTGCTTTCTCTTCTCGCCATCTTCCTCCCTACACTTTCTCCATCAACATCAACAATCACCTGATCTTGCTTTGGTTGAGGAGTACTTGAGCTAGGCACATCCGTAGTACTTTTCCGCTTCTCAAGTTAATGGCATTGCATTCCTCTTTTCCAACTCGTTTTGGATTAGGAATGGTATCACTAGGAAGATTGCTTCTTGACATAACATTCACTTGTGATGCTAATTGCCCCATTTGCACTTCAAGATTTTTAATAGCAGTTTCATGGAGAGAGAAAGTAGCCTTAGTTTCAACCCTTGAAGATTCCACCTCAGACAAGATCCGAGCTAGCATCTTGTCGGTTTTAGATTCCTCTTCCTTAATAGGAAGCTGCCTTGATTGCGTTTGAAAACCGGGTGGAATAGGCTTAGAGCCAGATGTAGACCCATGTGCTTGATTCAAACTATTACCTTGACTCCAAGAAAAATTTGGGTGAGTTCGCCAAGCACTATTGTAGGTTTGTGAATAAGGGTTGCCTTGAGGATTTTGGAACTTGCCCATGTAGTTGATGATTCAAAGTGGCCATGTAAAGAGGACAATAATTAGGCATATGGACATCATGGCATTGATTACATACAATTGGTGTGGCATGAACAGAATGCACACCTTGAGAAGTGCTCTTTAGCACTTGAGACTCTAGCACATCAAAACGCTTATTCAAAGCGGATAAGAGAGTTGCAATTTGTGATGAAGAGTCTTCTTTGCATTAGACATAGCTTGGTTAGTCCTCCTATCATTGCCTTGGGTATTGTTTGCGCACAACCGATCCAACAATCGAATCACCTCATTCACAGAACATTCTCGTATCCTCCATTGGTCATAGAATCAACCATTGCTTTAGATTGAGGATTAAGTCGAGTACAAAAAAATTGGACTACAACCCATTTGTCCACCCCATGATTAGGGAATTGCTTCATTAACATCTTGTATCTCTCCCAAGCGGCATAAAGATGTTCATCGGGATGTTGTTTAAAGCTTAAAATTCATCCCTAGCTTCCACAGCATTTGTCATCGACAAGAATCGAGCTCTAAACTTAGCCTCAAGATCGCCCAAGAAGTGATAGACCCTTCCTAAGATTGTTGAACCAATCTCTAGCCTTGCCTTGTAGAGAAAGAGGGAATAACCGTAGCTTCAAAACATCTTGGGAACTCCATTTTGTTTGAAAGAATCACACACCTCCAAGAAGTACATCAAGTGCTTGTTGGCATCTTCATTGTAAAGACCATGGAACATCCCATGCATTTGAAGCATTGTTATCATAACCGCTTGATCTCAAAGGTACGTGCTTGCATTTCCGGCATCCGAATGCAAGATTGAGGACCTTGCATATTCCGACTAGCAAAGTCGTTGACGGTAGCTCTATCATATTCATCGTCCGCCATGGTTTCGTATGCGATTCGCCTCTTCTTCAATGAGAGGCACTTCGTCAAGTACTACTACCAATTCGTCCGGATGCAAGTTTTGCATATACTGAAATGGTACCTACAAGAGAAACAAGCAAGAGCGAGTATCAAACTAAAACAAAAAATCAATAAAAGACAAAAAGAAAGAAAAATTGTAAACCTAACTAAAAGCTCAAGCAAAGTTTACTAACACAAGCCCAAGGTTGACCAAAGGATTTGTTTGCACAAATCCCCGGTTTTAAAGACTATTTCTAAAACATAAAATTGATAAAGGCATTGATTCTTTAACTTCAAGGATAATTGAGCCTAGGGCTCTTTTTCCCTTTTTTGCATTTCATAAAACTTGGTTAATTTCCTCTCTAGTAGCATTTCAATACATATATGTGTTAGTCTAAGGTTCTAAAACACTTGACCCGCTCTCTCAAGTCAAAATCAAGTTTCTCTTCTCATTAAAATGCACAATATAATCTCTTGCTACAATTAATGAGAATCAATATTTAAGCAACAACCCTAATGTGACAATGCAATGTTAGTAAATATATCTCTATTTTACCAACAAACCATCCATTTATCAAGTAAACTTCAAGACAAGCATGATTTCAATCAAGTTCTACACCTAGATTAGCTCTCTCAAGTCAAAACCTAAGTGAATAAATCATCTAAATGGAGGCCAATCATTTAGAAGCATTAAGCCAAGGTTAAAATCAACACATACATATATTAATCTACCAAAAGAGAGGAATATTCAAGTATTAATCCATACAAAAGGTCAAAAGAACCCTAGAATAAAAGAGAAATTAGCCAAGCATGGCTTTAACAAAAATCCACAACAGCACAGAAAAATTTGAGTAAATAGCATACTTGGAAAATGAACAAGAAAGTGGAAACAGAGTCAAGTGAGATATCAAAATCAAGAACAAGAACAAAGAATAGCACAGCTCTGTGGCAACTCTGACCCAGCGAATCCTCTGTTTCTCTTTCTTTCTCCAGCGATAATCTCCAGCTCGTAAATAACTCCAGCCGCCTCCTGATTCTTTTTCTCTCTGTTCCGTTTCTCCAGCGCTCTGTTCTGTTTCTTCGTTCTCTCCACTGTGCGTTCGTGCTTCCCCGCTCTCTGGTCTGTTTCTTTCTTTTTAATTCACGCCCCGCCTCCGTAGCCTTTTTCTTCTTTCTTTTCTTTTTTTCGATTAGGTCATTCCCTTCAGCTTTTTTTTACTGCCGTATGGATTCTCAATTAAAACCATGGGCCCATATCCATTCCATCCAATATTCAATTGCCAAGCCTCCATTTCCCTTTTAATTTTTCAATCACGTGTTCGGCCCTTTAGATTTTAGGTATGCTCCTTTTATTCAACCGTGGGCCCACAACATTAAATCCAAAATCCTCAATTGACAAAGCAATCAATCCATCAAACTTATGCTCCGCTGGTCTTGACTCCTGACGCAAAAAGAAAATGAATTATATAATAATATAATAATAATAAAACTAATATAATATTTATTTCCTAAACTTAAACTTTTATTTAAAATTGAAACCCCACCAATAATGCATCCAGATTGATATCTCTTAAAATCTCAATAAAATCTCTTTAATTTAGTATTGATGACTTCCTAAATATAGCAAAATATGTCTCAAATCTATTAAAAATAGAAAGTCATCAATTATAAAGGATCTAGTCTTAAAAGTATGACTAATAATGGTAATTTTGTAAATATAAAGAGCACTGTTTAGACCGAATGTTAAAAAGAACTGGTCTAATTTTTTTTTAAAAATATATATTACTTTTAAAACCAGATGTTTTAAATATCCGGTCTACAAAGTTAAAAATAAAAAATAAATAAAATGTCTATTTTTTTAAGATCAGATGTTACAAAGAACCGGTCTAAAAGTTTAACTTTTATGACTTCAATTTGATAACAACCGGTCTTAAAGATTTTCATTAGGTGCGGCAAACGAAAATTGAATTTTCATTATTCCTTTTCTAGTTTCCTCCACTTCCCATTGATTTCTCCGCTCTCTTCTCATTTCCACTACCCCACCCCGCGCATTCATAGTGGCTACCTCAGATTTCGAAGATTTGTGGCTTAGGAAACAATCCAAGAATGATTCGTGCGGTTGAGTTCGTATTCGTTGCGTTTCTGTTCACATGGCTCAAGAAAGATAGTAAATCATTGATGTAGATATATATGCGCGCGTGTGTTAAAGATAGTCATGCGTTATTTGGTCAAGAAAGATAGTAAATCATTGATGTAGATTTCAGCTTAAGTTTGAAATTAAATATCAATTTCTTATTTCTTTGTTTTATTGCTCATCTTCTCCCTTCTCAGCGACGACAAAGCTCTAAACTTGATTTCCATGGGGACCGAGACTCAGTCTGCAATTGCTGACTCTCTTGAGGTAAACCTGTTATGTGTGTTTTGCTTATTTTTGCATTCTCGATCGATTGTTTTATTTTGTTGTTATTGTTTTTTGAATATATTGAAATGTGCACACACAAAAATGACATATAGACAAGCGAACGGAGGAGTAGAAGAAGATAGATGAATGGCTTCCCATAACTTCTTCGAGGAACGCAAAATGGTATTACTCTTCTCCTGACCTCCCTCTCTGTCCTTGTATCGTTTTTTTTCTTTTTGCTTTCACCCAAAATTTTCTTTGTTCCTTCTTCTTCGTCTACCTCTTCTTAGAGTTCTCTCTAAGGCAGCTTAGGTACTTTCCTCTCTGAATCTATTTGTTTTAGTTCCTCTGGTGAAAGATCTGGAAACAGCTCTGAGGCAACTCAGGCGCCTACAATCTCACCGTTTTTTTTCGTAGAAATGAATTTTTAAGACCGGATGTGTTTTCACATCCGATCTTAAAAATCCGTTCTATTTTTTTGTGACGGAAAGGGACTTTTAAGACCGGATGCAGACCTTTAAGACCTCATATTTTAAAAATCCGGTCTAAAAAGTATTTTTTTTAAGAACGGACACACATCCGGTCTTAAAAGTAACAGACTTTTAAGACCACCTGGGACAAGACCGGTCACAGATACGGTCTTATGATACCTATTTCGTCCGGTCTTAAAAGACCTTTTTCTACCCGTGGTCCTTATACTTTCACATATTTTTAATCAGGTCCTTGTAATTTTTTTCCTTTTCATTAAGTCCTTATTTTTTCACATGATTGTAGGTTTTTTGGATTTTAATTTATTAATTTAGTTGAAAGTAAAATAAATGAATAATATTAAAATATAATTTACAAGTAAAAAAATTTAAGTTCAAAAATATATCATTCAAAAAATAATTAATCTAATTAATTATAATTCTATCCTATTTTTAAGAAATTTATTATTAAAATTCAAATTTTATTATTCGTCATAATGTTTTTAATCAACCATATATTTATATTAGTTACTTTTTATTATAATTTTTATTTATTTATATAATTATAAAATTTGAATTAGAATAATAGATTTTAATAAAAATGGAATAGAATTATAATTAATTAATTAATTAATTAATCAATGATTATGAAAATTTATATTAATTATTTTTTGAATTATCTAATTATTAGTTTAAATTTATTATTCATTAATTATATTTTAATATTATTAATTTATTTATAATAAATTAGAATAGAAAAACTATATGGAATCAATCAAAAATGCGGTGAAAATGTAAGGACTTGATAAAAAAGAAAAAGAACTATAAGGACCTGATTAAAAGGAAGTGAAACTGTAAGGACATGATAAAAAGGGGGAAAACCTATATAGACCTAGTTAAAAATGAAAGACAAAATATCATCTAAGATGGGGTGAATTGGGTGATATAAAATTTTTTGTGAAGTACCTTGAAACACACCCTAAAACAAAGCTAAACGGAGAGATATAGAGAGAGATTGAACATGTACAGGAGGATTATATTGGTTCGATCCAAATCCTTGACCTACATTCATTCCCTAGACACTATGGGATTTTCACTATCTCAAGACTTGATTACACACTCTGTAACTCTCGAGTAATCTTTTTACTAGGACTTACTCCCCCACCCAATCTCAAAGGTTCTACAACCTTGAGATTCTTACAAGAATGAACAAGTTTAAAAATCTCTTACAGAGTAGATAATGATAAACACTGATGAACAGATATCTAAAGATATTACACAATAGAATGAAACAGTAAATGCTATATGTTTCGAATTCAATGCGTAGAGTTTCGGTAGGTTCTTGGTCGTTGGAGGATTGAATGCTTCTGGATTTTATACATGTCTTCATTAATGACTGTTGAAGTCCTTGAAAGAAGCGTTGTGAGTAATGAATATAGCTGTTGAAGAACGTTACTTAGACACTTTGAATTTCTTCAAAATGTTAGCCGTCATTCTCTGTTTGACATTCCTTATCTCATTTGTTTGTTGAGACTCAATAATAAATGTGGAATGAAAATGGTCGCAAAGGCTTTATGTTTGCTCAGAGAGTTATTTGCCAATCTGATGCTTCGACTCTGCTCAATGCTTTATTGCAATTTGGTGTTAATCCATATTAAAATCATCTGAAACTCATTAATAAACTGATTAAACATAGTTAGGAATAAAAATGAGAGATGATATGAAGTAGATAAATTGTACTTAGAGATTTAAGAAGTTTGGAGACGATGATTTACAAACAAGATCATATGAACTCGAGTTAGATGTTATTGTCGAGTCAAGAATAAGTTTGAAAAAGATAAATGAAGTCTCTGAAAGACATTGCCTCGAGTCACTAAAGCTTAATTAGCTCGAGTTCGGAGCTGAAGTGAACAGTAACATAACGGTGGGATGTGACTTTTGCTTTAAAATGGTAACCACATGTGGATTTTTCCTCCTAAAAAAAGCATATGGTGCTGGACGCTCCCGGGGGTAAAGCACATGTATATTTTTGCTTTAAGAAGTTTGGAGACGATGATTTACAAACAAGATCATATGAACTTGAGTTAGACGTTACTGTCGAGTCAAGAATAAGTTTGAAAAAGATAAATGAAGTCTCTGAAAGACATTGCCTCGAGTCACTAAAGCTTAATTAGCTCGAGTTCGGAGCTGAAGTGAACAGTAACATAACGGTGGGATGTGACTTTTGCTTTAAAATGGTAACCACATGTGGATTTTTCCTCCTAAAAAAAGCATATGGTGCTGGACGCTCCCGGGGGTAAAGCACATGTATATTTTTGCTCCCTTACCTATATTTAAAATACTACCTTATCCTTTATATGTAATTATGCCAAAAGCTAATGTCTTTTTTTGGTAAATTTGACTTTGAAAAATCTATTCTAATAACAATATTCAAACACTATCATTTTATCAAAATCACTTTTTTCAACAATTCATTATGCAAAAAGCTATTATGAAAAAGTTACTTTATCTTGTAAATCCCAAAAACTATTCTTCAAAAAATAAATCCAAATGGACTCTAAGTTAGGTTGCAAGTGATGATGGGAAATAATAATTGAATCAGTAGTTGAAATTACTCAATTATGTTGTCTTAAAGTTTAGCTCATCAATTTGTATTTGATAACAACAATTGTTTTATTACCCTGATCTGGGTTGTGCTTTGATAATATAGCATTACGTTTTCATTATTAGTTTGCCGTATGTTTATAGTAGCACTTTGATTGTATATTTTTAATTATAAATTAGTCAATTTAATCTATTAACACATTGCTTAATCTTTTTCACTGACAACGCTGCCTAATGTTACTCTCAGCAACAAACTTTGGGAGCCCTCCATTACCCATTGATAAAACTACATGATATTAACTCAAAATTCAATGACCACAGCCAGGTAAAAAGAAGTACCAAGTAAATAAAATCTTGTCAATATTTAATTACATTAGGCATATTTTGAATGATTAATTTTGGCCAACGAACTATTTAAATCTGATTTTAGTTAATGGTCTATTGGTTAAGTAGCAACAAAAAATGACCACTTTTATCTCCTCTAATATAATTTCTGCCCCCCCCCCCCTCTCAAAGAGTTCTATTAAAATCTGCTGTTAACTAGACAAGAATAATCTTATTATCCAAAATCATTGTATACCATAGAACTAATCAACTCTTCTTATCCAAGGAGATAAACCAAGTCATACAAAATATTGCATATATTGTGCATTCAGCACCTATACTATTCAAAGATCGAGATGATTTTTCAACACCATGTTAAGATGAAAATAATTCCTTAGTAATATCCACTTAAAAACTTGTACTCTGCGTGGGGACCTTTAATCTTCAAATAAAATATTTGTTATTGCATAGTAGATTATGAGCTTGAAAGGAGATTAATCGCCTTAATTTACACATAACATTCATAATTCCTAATAAAGAAAAAAAGATGCTGAATTATAAAGGAAAACCACAAACCACAAACAATAACAAAATACTATCATCTAATACAAATCTGACAAGTTAAAACTTCCCAAAGGTACTAGCTTTGACCTCCATTTTTCAATTGCAAGATGCTAATTTCCATTACTTGTTCCCTCACCAATATTAATATGAGAATGTACAGAAACGATGGATGTTGTTTCATCAGAGTTGGATATGTCATCCACTAAAACACTCTCATTAGGATATAGAGAGGGTTTTGGAGGCATTTGAAGACTTGAAACGTCATTTGCTTCTAACATCTCTATTACTTCATTCATTGAAGGACGATCAATAGGCTTTAGTTGTATGCACCAAAGTGCTACTATAAACATCTTCTTTACTAAACCCTTTTCTTCTTCCATCAAATCTTCCATTTCTATATCTTTATTATCATCAAATTGGTCATAAATCCATAAGGGATAGTATAATTGGCTTGAATGTTCAACCTGCGGATTTAAATTTCTTCTTTGACTTGCCATTTCCATCAAAAGCATTCCAAAACTATAAACATCAACCTTATGAGACACTCTTCCAATATTTTTGTAAAACAACTCAGGAGCTATATATCCCATTGTTCCTCTCGCTGTCAAAGTGGCAATATTACCATCAATTGCACATAAACGTGCTAGTCCAAAATCTGAAATTTTTGGAGTGAAGTTTTCGTCAAGAAGAATGTTATGAGGCTTGATATCGAAATGTAATATTTGCATATCACATCCATGATGAAGGTAAGCAATCCCACGAGCCACTCCCAGAGATATCTCATGTATCTTACGATAACTCAAGGACATATTTTTTTCTTTAGAAAAAATATGTTTATCCAAAGATCCATGAGACATAAATTCATATATAAGAGCACGTTTTGTTCCTTCAGCACAAAATCCTACAAGATGTACCACATTGAAATGATGTATCCTCCCAATAGTTGCCACTTCACTCATAAAATCTTGGCCATTAGCTTTATTGGATTTTCCTAACATTTTGATAGCAACGTCAGGTCCACTCTTTAACTTTCCCTTATACACAGTGGCGAAGCCTCCTTCACCCAACTTATTCTTGAAATTTTCGGTCATTGTCTTCAAATTCTTATAAGAGTACCTTATTGGAATGAGGTCATGAAGTCTTATAAAATCTTCAATATCTTCATATATTGAAAGGTGTCTTCTACGGAATGTATAGATGAACACCATAGACAACAGCACAACACCAAAATAAAATCTGACCGTGATAAATGGCAAAACAAATCTTCCAGTGGACACTCCTAATTTGATCAGAAGCTTTGATGGCCCATAATCATAGTATGTATGATCTCTTATTGGAATGTTCTCAATCCGGGATAGTCCTGCAAATGTATATGTTACTTAAGTGACAAAAAGGTGAAAATAGCGTTTGGGCTAACATCCTTTAATTTATCCTTATTATTAATTCAACATAGATAATAAATGTCAGCTGAAGCAATCATATATATCAAAGAAACATTGCATTAGTTCAGGGGCAATAATGGAAGCTGAAGCTTGAAGGAAAACATGATACAATTTTTTTTAATAAAAGAAACATAATATAAATTAGTACCTAAGAATTCAACTTAAAATATGTGTATTTAAAATGTAAATAAATTAGTTGAAAGACTTTGAGTAAAATTAACCCATGAAATAGAAAAATATAATGTATGCCCTAAATCAGAGGTGATAATAGGACTTTACCTTTCCAAATTCCCACGAGAAAATCTGTAACAAAATTTTACTCAAGTCAACAATGGCAAAAGTGAGAATAGCAACTAATAGCTATAAATTAAAAGAACGACTAACCAATATTCGATGAAAAGAATTTTTTGTTAAAATTCGGTCCTCACCTATTTGGACCGATGCATCACACACTTTACTATTACTAAATAAAATATCTTTTATGAATGTTACATTAAAATTAATTTATTAATATTTATCTACATTGACGGTCAAATCTAAAATTCATTTTTAATTTAATTTAATTCAAATATATATTATTTTCCTATCAAAATGATAAAAGTGTCCCTTATATTATTAAATAAGACCACACAAACTAACATACTTATATTTTATAGTCTAAATCCAGCATGATTACTAAGATACTATTAGTTTGAGTCCCATGCGAGACATTTAGGCTAGAAGGGGTAGCCTCACACCCCAAAACTAGAGTAGTCAGTTGTTTGTATACCTTACAGGGGAATATTTATAAGGTCAAAGCATAATTTTCTAAAATTTTGGGTCCAATTATGTAATTTTCACCTCCTAACACTCCACTGAGTTTTATTCTGTAATTTTTGCCCCCCTATTCATTCATGGCTCCGCTCCTGATACCTTATAATAGGATTTAGGAAAGGCATTGGATAAAAAATAAAGATAAAGGAATGTGTATTCACTAATGTTAGTAATAATTTCAGCAATAAATAATTTCCACAAACATTTATTTGATATAATTAAAATAAAGCTACTATTTTTTCACTATTAAAAATAATAAAAATATTAAATTTTCAATGCAAGTTGATTATTTTAGTCTTTCAATATATGTTAATCCTTCTTGTATCTTTTTTGAACAATATCCTTCTTGTATCTTTACTGAACCAAATTGCAACGTTATCTCCGTGTTAAATCAAAGAAGGTTACATGTATGTGGATAAGAAAATTGATATATAATGTTGGAAGAGTATAAATACCCCCTCCAATTTCAAATATAAAAACTAGAGAATTAATTTATACAAAATAAGAAAATTCGTTAAGTTAGTTATTTATAAAATATGCTTTGTTGATGTTCCTAAAATACTCATTCTAATCATTTGCATGAGCCCATATTCTTTTGATAGAAAGAAAAATGAGCAATCAATTATGAAGAGTTTAGGGGGAAAAATCATATCTCTTTGGGAAACAAAATGAAATGAGGTCTTACATGTAGAATCAGATGTAAATTATCTATTAATAACTTTTATCTATTAATAACTTTTATATGTGATATTGGAGCAGCATGTGATGTGGAAAAATACAAAGCTTGAGTATGATTGATTATCTTGCTATTTTTATTTTATATTCACATGATTGATTGATTAGCTTGAGTATCATATATATAATGGAATATAAACAAGAGAATTACAGGAGATTGAAAGTAAATAGGTAATTGAAAATTGTTACCTTCGGCAAATATGCGCAGCCCTGTTAGGTGTCCTACAAGGTCCAACGATCAAACCTCATATTAACTCAACATTCTGTCATCATATCCGGGTAATAAGGAAGTAACAGGTAAATGAAAATTCTTCATTTTGAACTAAATTATATTTAATTTTTATTCTTGGTTCTGACCAAAAAAATTATTAGATCGGATTTGAGTTGATAGGAACCCCTTAGCTGATTTTAGTTTTTATTAAAAAATTTAGACAAGCTATATTGATGAAATGGTTGTCAAATCACTTTCACATGTATGTGGTATCCTCATCAAATTACTTATAATTAAATTAATATAATTTTAATTATTTCCTACCTATCTGTTTAAAAAAAAAAAGGAATGAACAGATAACACAATTCACTAAAAAAAATAAAAAAATCATAACCAGACGATAATAAATTTAAAAAATAATGAATAAAAATAGGAAGAAAAATACATTTGAAAAAGTTAGTAAATATTTTATAATTTTAAAAATAAAATGAGATAATTATTTTTTGTTGATATTTTCTATAATGTTTGTACCCATATAATATATCATAACCCTTCTAAATATTTGAGAAAACAAAACATTTGAGAAAATGACATCAAGCTCTCAATCAAGAAAAATAATAGTACTTTAGATGCTAAAAAATAAATATGATATAGTTAACTTTTTTGAAGAGATTAATGAAGTTAATTAAATAACTTTAAAATATTTTTATTTATTATTTTTTTTCCAAACTAATTTTGTCTTACGTATAAACTAAAATATAATTTAATCATATACAATATATAATATGATTAAGTAACTTATATAGCTTCTTTACTTGTGAATAATAAGTGAAAAAACAACTATTGACAGGTTATGGATTTTTTCTAATATATGTATGTATGTATGACCTTTATGTCATTTTCCCTAAATATTTTTATTAAGAGAATATCGATAAGGATAAATTAAAAAAGATTGACTAATATGAGACTTGTGTTTTACACGTCTTATAGTCTTATATTAAATACGGGTATTAAGTATTGAATGATAGTAATAAAAATATTGAGAAAAGTCAAAGGGACTTGCCGCAGGATTTATGATTTATTCCCAGGGGACTTCTACAGTCCATCCACCCTCGAAAGCAAAGCGGGCTTCTATTTTCAGGGCTCAGAACGCATTGAGTGTCATCCGGACAACTATAATTACCACAAGCTTGTCGCCACCATGAAAGTTCAAATCCAAAGGAAAGGAGTGAGTGAATATCAGCGTAGGACTTGATTCTATCAGACACCAACGATTCCCAATCTGAGGCTACGGGGGTCACAAATTCCAGAAGACAATGAGGTTGAAACCGGGGAGCCAACAAATCACCAGCCACGGCATAAAGATGGCCTCGTCGTTTCACCCAAGGAGCCGTATCCACATACGCTGTGTCGTTCCTCACCGGATCGCTGCAGTTCAGGTACGCCACCTGCTTGAATACTAAAGATTGTGTCGATGTGTTGTTTACAGTACTATAGGTTTGTTCATAATAATCGTAAGAACTCGAAAAATTGTTGAAGTTGAATAGGGATAAGGAATAGAGAGGGAGGGATGAGAGATTGCCCGCCTGAATTCCTGGATCTATGAGTTTGATTCTCAAGTTGTGGTAGTTTATCCGGACCACTCTGTATGTTGCTACCACCCCGTATGTTCCATTCAAATGAAGGAACGTGACGTTGTTTTCACAGGCTAATTCGTAATCGGGGAGGCCGCAGTAGGGTGGGTCATGTGGTAGTCGGAATGGATATGAGATGTTTGGGATATTGCCACACGGAGAGTTACAGGTTTTGTTGTGAAGCTCAGAACTCACATATCCCGCCATTAGAAGCACAGAGGGCCACAACATGCTAAGCACCAACAACCCCATAATCCTTTCTCTCTCTCTATCGCTCCAGTGCTTTTGAATGCTTCCATCTACACCTTTTCTTTCTTAAACTCAGCTTCATCTCTCATTTCTTTCTTATTTATAGTTTTATATAACTCTACTTAACTTCCACTTTTTATTTTTCTTCACCTATTTTTGTCCCTTTCTAAGAAAATAAGTATTTTGAATTTTTAACTATGTAAAATATCCTCTCTCTTTTTTTCCGTAGCATTATGAAAAAGTATTTTAAGTTTAATTATAAAAAAAGAAAAAAAAGAAAGGAAACAGTGGGGTTGGTAAGCCATTTTAGGGAGAATTACACTCAGGTCCCAAGGAAGGAAAAAAATTATAAAAAAATCCATTAAAATCACAAAATTACAAAAAAGTCCCAAGAGAATTTTTGTTGTAAATACATACATTTCGTATTGCAAATACATACAAATATTTACAACAGGAAAAGTATATATTTACAACAACACGAAAAGTAATTTTCATTCCGTACAAATAATATCAAAAAAGTCCCAAACCTTTTACAACAGGAAAAATATATATTTACAACAACATTTAAACACCCGACCATTTACAACAGAAAAAGTATGTATTTACAACAGAAAAAGTATGTATTTACAACAACACTTAAAAAATTCTATACAAATAATATCAAAAAAGTCTCAAACCATTTACAACAGGAAATGTATGTATTTACAACAGGAAATGTATGTATTTACAACAAAAATTTCCTTGGGACTTCTGGGTAATTTTGTGATTTCAATGGATTTTTTTGTAATTTTTTTCCTTTCTTAGGACCTAAATGTAATTCTCCCAAGATTTTAATATCTGACTGACTTTTTCTTGCGAACGTTAGTTGACTGACTTGTGCTTGCCAACATTAGTTGACTGACTTGTTAAAAATAAGGGAGATACCCCCTGGGACCCACATGACATAAATTCTGTTGAATATTATTTTGGAGTCCGGCTGTTCTCACTCACTTTCCCATTCCTTTTCTCACCTTTACCCAAAACTAGACCGTGTTTTGGTTGTTATAAAAGAGATTGGGCCTTTTTGTTTTTCACATTAAATATTTGTTTTAGTTTTAATAGCCCTTAAATGATTTTTGATTCACTGATCACCTCAAAAAAAAATTTTAGAGGTAACTACTGTTTAGTAAGTTGTACCATAAAATATTTTTTTCAAATAACTCCCAGTATCAGAAATTAATTTTTAACTCACTTAGCACCCTAAATAATTTTTTCATTAACATCTAGTATCCTAAAATAATTTTTTTGACATCTAATCTTCTAAAATAATTTTTTCATTAATACTCCGCATCTTAAGTTTATACTACTTGATGCAATTTGGAAAATATTTTTAAATCCTGGATGCACAAAACATTATTTTAGGATACTTGGTGCTGTAGAAAAAAATATTGTGCTGAATATTATTTTGTGAAAAATAAACAAATGGGCCCAACCTCTCTTTTTTACACTTAAAACGGTGTAGTTTGTTTTAGGTAAATGAGGGGAAAGGGATGGAAAAGCATGAGAGAGGAGTCGGACTCGTTATTTTCTTGCAATCTCTTATGTCTATCTACGTATCTATTAAAATATTATAAAAGATATTTATCTAATTTGATCAAAGTGAGGAAACTAGTTAAGTTTGGTATTATATTTTATAAAATATTATAGTCATATTCCTTTTAATTCCCTCATTCTTTGTCTTCCTTGACGTTAAAAGAGCATAAATAGAGGTAAATTAGGAAAATGTTGACAAATATAAAAGTTATGTGTTATATTTAAAATTTGAATTAACTCTCAAAATATATCGGAAGAATAGGAGGAGGAGTACACAGAAAGAGAACCAAAATAAATAAATAAATAAATAATGGGATAGGATATTGTTACTACCATTTTTTGTTACTACCAATGTTACTACCACTTTTCCACCGTTAGATCAGAATCTTAATAGGAGAGAGAAAATATAAAGGTAGATGAGATTCTGATCTAACGGTGGAAAAGTGGTAGTAACATTGGTAGTAACAAAATATGGTAGTAACAATATCCTATCCCATAAATAATAGCATGCCCTAATTTAATGAACATGAGTAGGTCGCTGGAGATAGATAACAACAGAATAATCCATTTCTAACCGCCCCAAGGGCCTACCACAAGAGATTTGAACTGCATATAATAACAAAACTTGGAAAGAAAAATTATTGAACAGTAGCCGCCTAGAGGGTACTTATATTAAATAGCCTTCTGAGTAAAGTTTCAGATTTAACAAAAAAAGAAAAAAACTAATGATTTGGCATAACAGATTCTTGTTGGTGATGAGCCTGGTATGGGTGCTGCTTCAGAAACAAGGGAATGGTGAGGACCAGCACGTTCAGTTGCCGTCTATTCCTGATGCTCTTCAAGGACTCGATCCCTACGTCAGGTACATAAACAATGAAACCAACTTCATATACGTATCCTTAACAGATCCAGAGGATCCAGAAGGTTGTCTTCCCAGACTCTTTCTACAACGCCGTCTCTACAATTCGTCCATTTATCCTTACGAGTATGATTATGAGACTGAAGAAGACATTGTTACTTTCTTCAATTCGTCCATATATGACTCCGGATCCTGCCACATTCTTGCTCTTGGCTCCCAGGAAAGCGTCCTGTCAGTCAACTATAACCTTACTTTCTGCCCCATGATCTCACGATTACGTTCGCCAATTCCGGCATACAATCTTCGGCGTAACGAACTTTACCTCAAATGGATGTCCCACTCCCAACCAAAAGTCGAAAAACACAAAATCAGAGTTATTTTATTAAGCACAGGTGAGACATTAATTAGGCTTTGGGATGTTGCTTGGATAGAAATTTAAATTTTCATTTGTTGTGCTCCTGTGACTCCAGGTTCCATTTTGCTGCTTTTTCTGTTGATTATGTGCTTCTACATATTCCGCTACTTCAAGCACATAGGCGACGACCAAGTCAGACTTGAAACGTTTTTGAAGGATTACCAGGTACTGAAGCCTACGAGATTCTCTTATGCTGGTATTAAAAGAATCACCCACAAATTCAAGGATAAATTAGGTGAAGGTGCACATGGAACTGTCTTTAAAGGTAAGCTCTCTACCGAAATTCAAGTCGCTGTCAAAGTACTCAATAATTCTGATCATGATGGGAAAGACTTCATTAATGAAATGGGGACAATGGGCAAAATTCATCACATCAATGTTGTTCGTTTGTTGGGCTATTGTGCTGATGGTTGTCACAGAGCTCTTGTTTATGACTTCTTTCCGAATGGTTCCCTCCAAAAGTTCATCTCTTCCCCGAACAACAAAGAAATTTTCCTGGGATGGTCAAAGCTGCAACAAATTGCTCTTGACATAGCAAAGGGGATCGAATATCTTCACCAAGGATGTGATTACAGAATCCTTCATTTTGATATAAATCCTCGTAATGTGTTATTAGATAACAATTTCATCCCCAAAATTTCTGATTTTGGTCTCGCTAAATTGTGTTCTAAAGATCAAAGTACTGTATCAATGACTGCAACAAAAGGAACCCCAGGATATATTGCGCCAGAGGTTTTCTCTCGAAACTTTGGAAATGTGTCGTACAAATCAGATATTTATAGTTATGGAATGCTACTCTTAGAAATGGTTGGTGGAAGAAAAAATGTTGACACAAATCAAGTTTTATATCCAAAATGGATCCACAATTTGATTGAAGGAGGAGATATAAGTATCTACATAGAAGATGAACTTGACATAAGAATTGCTAAGAAACTAGCAATTGTAGGACTTTGGTGCATTCAATGGCATTCAATAAATCGTCCATCCATGAAAACAGTGATACAAATGCTGGAAGGAGAAGTAGATAAATTAAAAGTGCCTCCAACTCCTTTTGATTTCACTACTTCAACCAATAGAAACCCTGTTATTCCATCAGGAGATTTGAATTTAGAGTTAGACGTGATTCATGAACTAGAATAAATATATATATGTTTACTTTAGCTTTTACTTTTATTTAGAACGTTTTGTAAGACTTATGTATACTTTTATATATGAGATAGGATATTGTCACTACCAATTTTATGTCACTACTACGTTTTCACCGTTAGATTAGAATCTCAATAGAAGAGAGAAATGATATAGGTAAATGAGATTTTAATCTAACGGTGAAAAAATGATAGTGACTTGGTAGTGATAAAAAATTCGTAGTGACAATATCCTATCCCTTTATATATTATCAATGTTCCATTGTATGCTTTCCGTTTAACATAGTAATGTTTTACAAATTATCTATATATCCAACTTTTTTTATAATTTTGGAGTTCTATTTTTATCGGGCAGAAAACTGGAGATATTAGTTTTCGTAGTTGCTGTAACGATATGACTCCTTCCATGCATATTGTCCCTTTTTCACTTATTTTCTAATTTGTCGAGGTCTGATTTTCTAGAAAAGTATTCTTATATCAGCTTAAGTGTGTTAGTTAATCAATCAGTCATCAACTTCGTCAACTTACATGTAAAACCTTGTAATCACATCATTAAATTAATCCATGTATAATTATGTTTACACTCATTCAGATAATACCCGTTAAAGTAATTTTCTTTTTTGAAAAACCGTTACAACTTATTTCCTAATATAGACAATTTCCCTCTACTCTAGAAAGTTTGATCTTTTCAATAATAACTACAAACTAAATTATGCATTCCGTTTCGAAGTTATGCAAATTTATTGGAATAATATTCCATTTAAATTAAATTCGCAGTTTTGACAAGAAGGTAATAAGGTAAACTGAATTTGAAAATAGACATTAAATCATGAATTAAATTTAATTGAATTTGAAAATCAATATCAAATCTTAAAGTAATCACCTAATCGACATATGTAGGCTCTAAAAGCCATGTATATATGGAAATGACAAAAAATACTCAAAAACTTCATGTTCAATGGTGTAGGGATCTCTAATCAATTTTAATTTCAGAATATCCATTTATTAGGTTATTAGTACTATAACTTATATTAATAATGAATTATATCAATAATCATATGAATGTGAGCAAATTTGGGCTTAATGGTAAATAAATTTCGTATTTGAATAACAGTTAATTTCATAATGAGTTAATCATTATGAAGGGAAAAAAACGTTCAATAATTATACAGGTACAGTTGAAAGTGATTCAAATGGGTTAATCAACAAAAAAGAAATTATTCTACTTTGAAGATAAGGTAATAAGCTAAATTAAAAAGAAAAAGGGAAAAAACACAGTACATAATAGGAATGAAAGTGTAGTTATTGAGATATCAATACCCAAACATTTAAAATTGTGATATAGATAATCAGGATATCAAAAATTATATCAAAATTATGAATCATAAATCAAAATCATGTAATAGTCATATACTAAAAATACCCAAGAATTCCGTCTTCCAATTTGGTGTAATAACTTCTATTATTTTACAACTTGATTTATTATTGTTGAATTATATTGAGTTTAATAACTTTGACTATATTATAAATGTATATAAATTTTTTTTGCGTTTAACTTCCATATCTGGGGCCATATTTCATGCAATTTTTTTAAGTTTTCGTTTTTTATTATTTTTTATTTGCCGTTGATAAGACTTCCTAACTTGATCCAATCACCATCAATGAGAGATTTTTTTAAGGGTTTCCCCCTCGAGGCTTGAGGGCAAAGAGTTTTTACATGTCCTAACAAATGAGCATCTCAAGGTTTAAACTTATATTCTCGATCTTTCTTACGAGGTTGAGGCCCTTTACCACCTCAATCAATAGCTTTTTAGTTTTTGATGCACTTTCCTATTTCATAGAATATACACATATCATAGAAACTAAAATCAATTTTTATTGTATAGTTCATGACATTTTCAGTGTTTTTTAACTTTATATATATATATATATATATATATATATATATATATATAATATAGTTTTATAAAATAAATCAGAATTAAATGGTATACTAACAATAAAGGGTGATCTAATGCACAAAGCTCCCACCAGATAGGATCTAGAGAGGGATAGATATACGCAATTGTACACCCACAATCGAATAGATTGTTTATAGGAATTGAATCTGTTACCTGCTGCCATGTAACATGACTGTCATGGGTTTAAATCCTAGAAATAGCCTCTTTGATTGTGGGGATAAAAAAATAATAATGGAAAAATAAGAGAGACTTACTTTTGTAGTCAATTTCCCCTATTTTGGGCTACTCTATAATCATTGTTTGATTCGGATTGTAATACCCGGATATTTATCTGGAATATTATAAATAAAAGTTGGATATTTCTGATAAGTGAAATTTCAATCTCCGGTCTTGTATAATTATAGTCTATTTTCTAAGTAGAATTTCTGTAGGAAATCAGGGAAATTAAGGGCCAAAGTGCCAAGATGACCAAAATGCCCCTAAGGGACATAAATAACTTAGAAAATTTATGAAAAATCCTAAAAGACAGTAAAATGACCAAGTGAGATAGGAGGGTATATAATCTCTAACTATTGTAATTTTATAAATTATGAAATTGGAGAAATTGTTGGAAAATACTCAAAAAGAAGTAAAAGGCCAAAATACCCTTGTAATTATGGAATAATGCAAGAGGCATGAAAATACTAATGTTAATACAAGTGTATGAAGGTAATGAGGCATAGTAATTAAGAAAATTATCAACAAGTGATAATGAAGTAATTAAGTAATATTGGGCTAATTACTTAAGTATAAGCAAAGGAAATTCAGTAATAATTATGTGAAGCTCAAAAATTAGTGGAATATTAGTAAAAATGTATTTACTAATTAATTGGAAATTTCTATGAAAAATCATTGAGTTTAGGTATTTTTAAGCCTAAATACAAGAATGGACCAATTAGATAATTTTGTGGAAATTTTTGGAAAAATTAAATAAATAAATCATTAAATAATTAATTAAATAAAAAATAAATATTTATTAAAATAATTAAGGTTCCAGCCGAAATTCCAAGAGAAAAATAAAAGAAAAATGAAATGAAAATGGCATAAAACACAAGTTGGCAACTTGCACAATATTTTAATATTATAATTAATTAAAGCAAAATTTGTGAATAGTAATTTTAAAATTAGGAAACGGATCCTATCTAGAGATCTAGGAATAGGAATCCCAAGGTCAAGGTAAAATATTGATCAGTGAGTTTTTACCTTCAAGTGACCTCTTCTGGAAGTTAATTCCGAGGCCGTTTGTGCTTTTTCCTAATAAAACAAAATAGGGAAAAATGCATATAGGCATATTTTTGGAAATAGGGAAAATAAATTCTAACTCAACATTTAGGAATGGGTTTGAATTTATTTAGACATATTTGGAGTCGTAAATTATTTCCAAGAGTTTGGTAGTCCCGAAACGAATTCCGACACGGACGCGTTCGGACACGTTTTCGAGAAAACTTCAACCTGGACTACTGGAGGCCTATATGGAATCAAAATTTAGGTTAACTTGGACATCTCTACTAAGTGAGAACATGTCTTCAGAGTTGTAAATCCAGAATTTTGTGAATTCTCCGAAATCACGCGAATCGGGTGCCGATCGGGAAAACGGTTGGACTAGGGCATAAAGTGAGCTAAGTCACCACTTTTGGACCAATGGGAGGCTGCCACATCACCTATAGAATTCGGCCAAGAGGTGAAAAGGGGTGAAAAAGCAAGGGCAAAAATCATGTGAAATTGTTGGACATGAATAGTGTAAAACAACTTGGAAAATTCCCTTGGTATCCTTTCAAAACACTATAAATACCCCCCCTCCTTCACATTTCTTCACACCAAAATTCACTCTTCCTTTGGCCGAAATCCTAGGGAGAGAAAGTAGAGAGAGAAGCTCTGGGGAAGTTCTGCAGAAATCTTCAACGGGTAAGTCTTTCGGGCTTTAGTTTTTAGTCTTTAGTTTTAGTTTAGTGGTTAGTAGAATTGTTAGTTAGATTTAGGAAGTAGGTGACAAGATTCCTACAAATGTTTTGATCCTTGTTTGCTTTGAAAAAATATGCAGAGGTGTAAACATAGTTGGGATCGAGTCGCCGAAAAGTTGAAGCTTTCGCAGTTCTTTTAAAAGTAGAGTAAATACCCTTTTAGGTCCCTGGAAAAACACGTTCTACCCATTTTGGTCCCTGAGTAAAAAAATGTCATTTCGGTCCTTTTTAGGGACTAAAAATGATTTTTGGGAATTTGTGAGGGATTAAAATGCCCACAAAAATGACTAAAAGGACTAAAAGGGACCTTTTTCTTGTTTAAGGACTAAAAATGACATTTTTACTCAGGGACCAAAATGGGTAGCGCATGTTATTTCAGGGACCAAAAAGGGTATTTACTCTTAAAAGTAAGGGTAGCATTTGTTAGAATAGCCTTTAAATTTCAAGTATGATTGGGTATCATATGGGAGGGCTATTTTAGTCATTATTTTCGAAAATCATAGTTGCGTCGAAGTTCTGGCAAAATTTCGGGAAGAAAATTTGTCAGAGTAACGAAGTGCTGGCGAAATTCCGCCTATTAGGGGTAGAAGGGCAAAATGGTAATTTTTACCTAAAATGCCAGTTATAGTGTCAAATCACTAATAAAGGTGATATTATTTCTATAGGATATCGAATCTCGATTTGCTGCCGTTCTGTTGCTGACGTGCCATTGTAGGACTTTTGCACGTTTCTCCGTAGAAATACGTTTTCCGCGGTAGTACCTAACGTTGCCAACGAAGGTACGGACGCGTACTGTAACACTAATCTTGTGCTTCTTAAATACTTATATGTCAAGGATATGTCGTAGACCGTTATACAGACAGTTTTAAACGGGTTATGTTTGGAATCTTTGTTATGTTTTCCTAGCGGCGAGGACACGAGTGTTTATCGTGGCACCGGTGAATAGTGCAAGCCGTTGTTGTTATTTACCTTATGGGGCTTTACATATTGCTCGTGCTTATGTTTTGTCGGCATAATGATCATGCATCTCTAGTATGCTTGTGATATCTTGTTGTATTAGCTCTTGAATATCTGTTGGTTGTATACTTGTGTTGTTTGGGTATGAGGTTAACTGTTACGAGATTCAATGCGTTGAATTGAATCTCACCGTAGCTTCGTGGTCGGGAGGAGCACGGTTCGTGGATCGAGGCAAGTACCGGAGTAGGCGTGCGGTGAAGACTATCTCTATCTTATCGTATTTTGTTATTACACTATTTCCTTTCTAAACCTTAGGATTACTGTAATCAATACAATGTTACATAATGGTTGATGTTTTGGCTAAGAATCCAATTACTCTTGCGCTCTATTGCTCCACTCTGATTGCTTGTTTGAAAAAAAAAAAATTCCGCATTTCAAACTTGGGATGTTACATTTATGGTATCAGAGCAAAACTTTCTGCCAAGTATTTAACTATGTTACCACGGACAGTTTGGTGCCGAAGGCAAGGCTAGTCTACGTGGGTGTGCCATAAGTCACTGCTAACCCTGTGAGGCCCCCATGGTAGACACTTACCTGGCCATTCTGTTCGGATAACGGAGTTAGGTTCTTAAGCCTTTTAACTTTGAGCACATTTTTGAAAACGAGTATTGATAAGGCCATTGGTGTAAATGTGTAAAGATGAACAGAGATAATGGCTAGTACGCCTTTAGAGCGGAGAAACCCGTCGATCGGATCATTCATCGATGATGACAAGCTGTAAGTATTTCCAGTGTTAAGCCGTCAAGACGATTCGAGAGTGAATCTTTCTTTGAACTTAACATCCTAGACAAGTTCTAGCTACGAACGAACGCCGATAAGCACTATACGATCAAAGCATTGGATGGCGGAACAACGCAAGCAAGACTATTAGAAGAGCGTACTTAGATATGAAGTTATGAATTTCAAACGCGAAGGATTTTAACCACTGGTCATAAACCACTGGATGATGTAATATACGTTAACATGTACATTACATCTAATATGAAAATATATAGGTTTTGATGCCACGTGTTGTGTTATTTTTCTGACACATATATCCGTTGTTTGATAAAGGAAAGGAATTAAAAACAAATGGCGATACTAAGAGGTGCTGGTGCACCAAGAGGCCGAGGCCGAGGTCGAGGTAGAGGCAGACAGCCTCAAGATAGAGCAATACCTGAAGTTGGACAAAACCAAGAGGACCAACATGCACAGAATCAACTCCTGAACCAACAAAACGACATACAGGAGATGCAGAGAACTTTGCAAGAGCAGAGCTCTTATCGATGCATTAATGGCGAAAATTTGGAAAGACAAAGACAAGATGAAGAGCGCAACAATGAGGAACATGAAGAAGATGACCACAATGATAATGAAGAAGAGTATGATGACAACGAGAATGATGAAGAGCACGAGGGTCCGAGAGATCCCAATCACCACCTAGGCGCAATCAAAAGAGAGAATGAGGTACGACATAAGAGCAAGGTTGGTATCTCACCAATTTTCTAAGATGGCCCAAGCCGTAGGATCTTGCAGACTGACGGAGCGCAACCTGAAGGAATTGCGCAAGTCCCGAGGACAGGAAGGCAATAATGCAAATCGCGGAGGGTCTAACCGCGGAGGTGCCTCACAGAAGAGGAAAGCGCCTTGGAGCGAAAACCGAGGTGGGAACAAGAAACCCTACCAACAGGATCTTTGCGTTGACAAATACAGAGGCCAAGAAGTCCCGAGAGATGGTTCAAGGTACCATCTATCTCAATGGAAATCTACTTGAAGCATTGTATGACTCGGGTGCTAGTCACTCGTTTATTTCCTATGATTGTGCAAGTCGGTTAGGATTGCATGCCTGTAGATTACCATTTGATCTTGTAGTATCTACACCGTTGGGTGTAAAGTCTTTAGCTTTTGATGCATGTATGAATTGTACTGCTGACGTGGATGGACGAGTTTCTAAAGTGGATCTTATCCGTCTACCTCTTCACGGCATCGACGTCATATTCGGTCTGAACTGGTTAACGGCCAACGGCGCAATGATTGATTGTGGCAAAAAGGAGATATCATTTGTCGGAGACAAGGTTGAAGTGAGCCTGAACTTTCTCTCCGCTACAGAAGCTTATCGGTGCGTGAAGCAAGGATGTCATGCTTTCATGGTATTCTTTTGTCAAAGCGAGTCGACCTTTCACTCCGTGGATATCCCCGTGGTGAATGAATTTTCGATGTATTTAGGAGGATCTCACCGAGTTACCTCCTATCCAGAAGTGGAGTTCAATATTGACTTGATGCCCGGCACAGATCAATATTAAAGCGCCGTATCGAATGGCTCCTAACGAGATGCAGGAGTTGAAGAAGCAGTTGGAAGAGCTTTTGAAGAAGGGGTTCATTCGACCCAGTGTATCACCATGGGGAGCCCCAGTGCTTTTTGTAAAGAAGAAAGATGGAAGCTTCCGACTCTGCATCGATTACCGCGAACTCAACAAGGTGACTGTCAAGAACAAGTACCCACTTCCCCGGATTGATGATCTTTTGGATCAATTGTCTGGTTCCACAGTCTTTTCAAAAATTGACTTGCGTTCGGGATACCATCGGTTGCGAGTTAAGGATGGCGATGTTCCCAAGACAGCTTCGAGAACCCAGATATGGGCATTATGAATTCCTTGTGATGCCCTTCGGATTGACAAATGCACCTGCGGTATTCATGGATTACATGAACCGTATCTTCCGACAACACCTAGACCAGTTTGTGGTGGTGTTCATCGACGACATTTTGATCTACTCTAAGAGTAAAGAAGAGCACGAAGAACATCTGCGAAAGGTGTTAAGCATACTCAGGGAGAAGCAACTTTATGCTAAGCTGAGCAAATGCGAATTTTGGCTGCCGGAAGTTAAATTTCTGGGCCATGTTATATCTAGCGGCGGAGTTGCAGTTGATCCAAGCAAGGTGGAAGCGATCTGGACTGAAACGGCCGAGATCGTGACGGAGATCCGTAGTTTTCTTGGTCTGGCGGGATACTACCGCAGATTTATACGGGATTTCTCGCGTCTTGCCCTACCATTGACAAAGCTTACGAGGAAGAATCAACCCTTTATATGGGGAGATGATTGTGAGGAGAGTTTTCGAGTCGAGGAGAGGTTGACTACAGCACCGGTATTGATTATCCCCGATCCGGATGAGACCTATGTTGTCTACAGTGATGCCAGTGGGCAAGGATTGGGATGTGTCCTAATGCAGCAGGGCAGGGTGGTGGCCTATGCCTCTCGTCAGCTGAAACCTCACGAGTTAATTTATCCTACACACGATTTAAAGCTGGCGGCTATCGTGTTCGCTTTGAAGATATGGAGGCATTACCTGTACGGTGTAACCGTAGAAGTGTATTGTGACCACAAGAGTCTGAAATACTTGTTTGATCAACGAGAACTCAACATGAGACAACGTCGTTGGATGGAGCTGATTAAAGATTACACCCTGGAGATCAAGTATCATTCGGGTAAAGCAAACGTTGTTGCTGATGCTCTTAGTAGAAAGACAGTGCATGTATCATACATGATGATACAGAGCGGAAACTTGGAAGATTTCGAGACACGAATCTATCCAACCAAATCTGCATGGGCCAGCACGCACCAGCTGATGCCTATCTTGCTACACTTCTTGCGAGTCAAGGGGAGTATGATCTGAGAGAAGAAGTGGAGAAAGCTCAGAAGCAAGATGATTGGGCAAAAGAGATACGTGAGAAGATCACTCGAGGTGAGACCCAAGACTATGACCTATCACTTAGTGCTTTGGTCAGGTATAAGCAGCGAATCTACATACCGCCAGTTGATGAATTGAAGCGGTCAATAATGGATGAGGCTCATAAGAGTAAGTACACTCTACATTGATAACTCTCCTTATTTTGTATATTTAAAGCACATTTTGAATATATTTGGAGAGTTATCTAAACAATTTTAAGAGATTTAAATGAGTTTACATTATTATAAGAGATATCAATTTGGATGCATCATTTATGGGATTTCAATTTAAAATAAAAGTTTTTTAGTTTAGGGAATAAATAAATTAGAATGAGATAAGGTAGATAAAAGAAAAAAAAAAGAAAAAAAAAGGTTTAGGTTTATTATTATTATTATTATTATTACTATTATATTTTTTTATAATTTGCTTTTCCATTTTGAAATCAGTTGCAGCGTGTTGGGCCATAGGAATTGAATCAATTAGAAGAATGCAAGTGGGCCCACGGATTGGAAAGAATTGGAAGACCTAAATTATGAAAAACGAATTGAAAAGAAGAAAAAGACGCAACGGAGGGGGAGCATTTACGAAAAGAAAGAAAGTGGCGGAGAGGCAGAAAAGACGCACAGTGAGCAGGAAAAGGGAGATCGCTGGACCGAGAAATAAAAACGCACAGTGAAAAAAATAGAACAGAGTGAGAAGAGTGAGGTCGGCTGGAGAATTTTCGGAACAGAGGGAGACGCCGCTGGAAATAGGGAGAACAGAAAGTACCGAATAAGAAAACGCGAGAGGGAGTCATACGGGGAACGTGGAGGACTGTTCATCATCTTCATTCCTCATGGCTGGACTAAAGGAGCTCGGTTGTTCTTAATTTACTGTCTCTGCTTTGATTTTTATTGTGGCCTGAATCTGGATTTTTGTTGTTGCTGCTATGGTTTTTGTTAAAGCCATGTTTGGCTAATTTCCCTTTCATTCTAGGGTTCTTTTGACCCTTTGTATGGATTAAGACTTGAATACTCCTCTCTTGTGGTAGATTAAAATATGTATGTGTTGATTTTAACCTTGGCTTAATGCTTCTAAATGATTGGCCTCCATTTAGATGATTTATTCACTTAGGTTTTGACTTGAGAGAGCTAATCTAGGTGTAGAACTTGATTGAAATCATGCTTGTCTTGAAGTTTACTTGATAAATGGATGGTTTGTTGGTAAAATAGAGATATATTTACTAACCTTGCATTGTCACATTAGGTTGTTGCTTAAATATTGATTCTCATTAATTGTAGCAAGAGATTGTGCATTTTAATGAGAAGAGAAACTTGATTTTGACTTGAGAGAGCGGGTTAAGTGTTTTAGAATCTTAGACTAACACATATATGTATTGAAATGCTACTAGAGAGGAAATTAACCAAGTTTTATGAAATGCAAAAGGGGAAAAAGAGCCCTAGGCTCAATTATCCTTGAAGTTAAAGAATCAATTGCCTTTATCAATTTTATGTTTTAGAAATAGTCTTTTAAAATTCTTATTCCAAAGCAAAAACTTTGTTTTAGCTCAACTTGATGAAATTCACTAAGCCCCTTGCTTGACCGATTTGTTAAACAAATCCTCGTGGGAACGATACTTTATTTATCACTTTATTACTTGCGAATCTCGTACACTTGCGAGGCGAACAAGTTTTTGGCGCCGTTGCCGGGATTTGTGCAAACAAATCCTTTGGTCAACAACAGGCTTGTGTTAGTAAACTTTGCTTGAGCTTTTAGTTAGGTTTACAATTTTTCTTTCTTTTCCTTTATTGATTTTTGTTTTAGTTTGATACTCGCTCTTGCTTGTTTCTCGTGTAGGTACCATTTCAGTATATGCAAAACTTGCATCCGGACGAATTGGTAGTGGAACTTGACGGAGTACCTCTCATTGAAGAAGAGACTGAATCCGCATCTGAAACCATGGCAGACGATGAATATGATAGAGCTACCGTCAATGATTTTGCTAGTCGAAATATGCAAGGTCCTCAATCTTGCATTCAGATGCCGGAAATGCAAGCACGTACCTTTGAGATCAAGCTAGGTTATGATAACAATGCTTCAAATGCATGGTATGTTCCATGGTCTTTACAATGAAGATGCCAACAAGCACTTGATGTACTTCTTGGAAGTGTGTGATTCTTTCAAGCAAAATGGAGTTCCCCAAGATGTTTTGAAGCTACGGTTATTCCCTCTTTCTCTGCAAGGCAAGGCTAGAGATTGGTTCAACAATCTTAGGAAGGTCTATCACTTCTTGGGCCGATCTTGAGGCTAAGTTTAGAGCTCGATTCTTTTCTGATGACAAATCTGTGGAAGCTAGGGATGAATTTTTAAGCTTTAAACAACATCCCGATGAGCATCTTTATGCCGCTTGGGAGAGATACAAGATGTTAATGAAGCAATGCCCTAATCATGGGGTAGACAAATGGGTTGTAGTCCAAATTTTTGTACTCGACTTAATCCTCAATCTAAAGCAATGGTTGATTCTATGACCAATGGAGGATACCGGAATGTTCCTGTGAATGAGGTGATTCGATTGTTGGATCAATTGTCTGCAAACAATACTCAAGGCAATGATAGGAGGACTAACCAAGCTATGCCTAATGCAAAAGAAGACTCTTCCTCACAAATTGTAACTCTCTTATCCGCTTTGAATAAGCATTTTGATGTGCTAGAGTCTCAGATGCAAAAGAGCACTTCTCAAGGTGTGCATTCTGTTCATGCCACACCAATTGTATGTGATCAATGCCATGATGTCCATATGCCTAATTATTGTCCTCTTTACATGGCCACCTGAATCTGCAACTACATGGGCAAGTTCCAAAATCCTCAAGGCAACCCTTATTCACAAACCTACAATAGTGCTTGGCGAACTCACCCAAATTTTCTTGGAGTCAAGGTAATAGTTTGAATCAAGCACATGGGTCTACATCGCACTAAGCCTATTCCACCCGGTTTTCAAACGCAATCCAGCAGCTTCCTATTAAGGAAGAGGAATCTAAAACCGATAAAATGCTAGCTCGAATCTTGTCTGAGGTGGAATCTTCAAGGGTTGAAACTAATGCTACTTCTCTCTCCATGAAACTGCTATTAAAAATCTTGAAGTGCAAATGGGGCAATTAGCATCACAAGTGAATGTTATGTCAAGAAGCAATCTTCCTAGTGACACCATTCCTAATCCAAAACGAGTTGGAAAAGAGGAATGCAATGCCATTAACTTGAGAAGCGGAAAAGTACTACCGGATGTGCCTAGCTCAAGTACTCCTCAACCAAAGCAAGATGATCAGATGATTGTTGATGTTGATGGAGAAAGTGTAGGGGAGGAAGATGAAACTGAAAAGAGAAAGCCAACCACTCCTACTTTTATGCCACCGCTACCTTTTCCCCAAAGATTCAAGAAGAAAGAGGAAGATGCTCAGTTCAAAAAGTTTGTGAATATGTTCAAACAACTCCATGTGAACATTCCTTTTGCTGAAGCTTTGGAGAGCATGCCTAAATATGCTAAGTTCCTTAAAGATGTTTTGTCTAAGAAGCGGCGATTCAATGAATTCGAGACTGTGGCATTATCTGAAGAGTGCAGTGCGATCATTCAAAGGACCATACAGACGCTGGAGGTATGGGGACTAAGCTAAGGTTCAGTTCGGCTTATCACCCTCAAACTGACGGTCAATCTGAGAGAACCATACGTACGTATTTGGAGGATATCTTTGCGAGCATGCGCCCGGATTTCAAAGGAAGTTGGGATCAACATCTTTCGCTAGGCGAGTTTGCATATAACAACAAGTTATCATGCTAGTATACAAATGGCCCCGTTCGAGGCATTGTATGGGCGGAGGTGTCAGTCACCATTATGCTGGACAGATTCATCTGAAAAGCAGTTACTTGGGCCGGATATGCTTGAGCAGACCTCTTAACAAATCGCGTTAATCAAGAAGAGACTCCTAGCAGCTGGTGTCGGCAGAACGCTTAAGAGGAAGAAACTCAGTCCACGGTATGTTGGACCATTCGAAATTCTGGCTAAGTGCGGAGAAGTAGCTTATCAGATAGCCTTACCCCCGAATCTGAGTAATCTCCACGACGTTTTCCACGTGTCGCAATTGAAGAAGTACCAACCAGACAGTGATCATGTCATCGAGTACGAGGATGTCGAAGTACGGCATGATAATACCTTCATAGTCGAGCCGGAGCAGATCATCGATCACAAAGAGAAACGGCTCAGAAACAAGACTATTTTGATTGTGAAGGTAGTCTGGAAGGGTTTGTTACCCGAAGAAGCGACTTGGGAAACCCGAGAGTGACATGAAGGAGAGGTACCCAGAGTTCATGGCCCGAAGTTTAGTTAGTATAGATTAAATTTCGAGGGCGAAATTTTGTGTAAGGGGGGAAATGTAATACCGGATATTTATACGGAATATTATAAATAAAAGTTGGATATTTCGATAAGTGAAATTTCAATCTCCGGTCTTGTATAATTATAGTCTATTTTCTAAGTAGAATTTCGTAGGAAATCGGGAAATTAAGGGCCAAAGTGCCAAGATGACCAAAATGCCCCTAAGGGACATAAATAACTTAGAAAATTTATGAAAAATCCTAAAAGACAGTAAAATGACCAAGTGAGATAGGAGAGTATATAATCTCTAATTATTGTAATTTTATAAATTATGAAATTGGAGAAATTGTTGGAAAATACTCAAAAAGAAGTAAAAGGCCAAAATACCCTTGTAATTATGGAATAATGCAAGAGGCATGAAAATACTAATGTTAATACAAGTGTACGAAGGTAATGAGGCATAGTAATTAAGAAAATTATCAACAAGTGATAATGAAGTAATTAAGTAATATTGGACTAATTACTTAAGCATAAGCAAAGGAAATTCAGTAATAATTATGTGAAGCTCAAAAATTAGTGGATATTAGTGGAATATTAGTAAAGATGTATTTACTAATTAATTGGAAATTTCTATGAAAAATCATCGAGTTTAGGTATTTTTAAGCCTAAATACAAGAATGGACCAATTAGATAATTTTGTGGAAATTTTTGGAAAAATTAAATAAATAAATCATTAAATAATTAATTAAATAAAAAATAAATATTTATTAAAATAATTAAGGGTCCAGCCGAAATTCCAAGAGAAAAATAAAAGAAATGAAATGAAAATGGCATAAAACACAAGTTGGCAACTTGCACAATATTTTAATATTATAATTAATTAAAGCAAAATTTGTGAATAGTAATTTTAAAATTAGGAAACGGATCCTATCTAGAGATCTAGGAATAGGAATCCCAAGGTCAAGGTAAAATATTGATCGGTGAGTTTTTACCTTCAAGTGACCTCTTAGGAAGTTAATTCCGAGGCCGTTTGTGCTTTTTCCTAATAAAACAAAATAGGGAAAAATGCATATAGGCATATTTTTGGAAATAGGGAAAATAAATTCTAACTCAACATTTAGGAATGGGTTTGAATTTATTTAGACATATTTGGAGTCGATAAATTATTTCCAAGAGTTTGGTAGTCCAGAAACGAATTCGACACGGACGCGTTCGGACACGTTTTTCGAGAAAACTTCAACTGGACTACTTGAGGCCTATATGGAATCAAAATTTAGGTTAACTTGGACATCTCTACTAAGTGAGAACATGTCTTCAGAGTTGTAAATCCAGAATTTTGTGAATTCTCCGAAATCACGCGAATCGGGTACCGTTCGGGGAAAACGGTTGGACTAGGGCATAAAGTGAGCTAAGTCACCACTTTTGGACCAATGGGAGGCTGCCACATCACCTATAGAATTCGGCCAAGAGGTGAAAAGGGGTGAAAAGCAAGGGCAAAAATCATGTGAAATTGTTGGACATGAATAGTGTAAAACAACTTGGAAAATTCCCTTGGTATCCTTTCAAAAACACTATAAATACCCCCCCTCCTTCACATTTCTTCACACCAAAATTCACTCTTCCTTTGGCCGAAATCCTAGGGAGAGAAAGTAGAGAGAGAAGCTCTGGGGAAGTTCTGCAGAAATCTTCAACGGGTAAGTCTTTCGGGCTTTAGTTTTTAGTCTTTAGTTTTAGTTTAGTAGTTAGTAGAATTGTTAGTTAGATTTAGGAAGTAGGTGACAAGATTCCTACAAATGTTTTGATCCTTGTTTGCGTTGAAAAAATATGCAGAGGTGTAAACATAGTTGGGATCGAGTCGCCGAAAAGTTGAAGCTTTCGCAGTTCTTTTAAAAGTAAGGGTAGAATTTGTTAGAATAGCCTTTAAATTTCAAGTATGATTGGGTATCATATGGGAGGGCTATTTTAGTCATTATTTTCAAAAATCATAGTTGCGTCGAAGTTCTGGCAAAATTTCGGGAAGAAAATTTGTCAGAGTAACGAAGTGCTGGCGAAATTCCGCCGATTAGGGGTAGAAGGGCAAAATGGTAATTTTTACCTAAAATGCCAGTTATAGTGTCAAATCACTAATAAAGGTGATATTATTTCTATAGGATATCAGAATCTCTGATTTGCTGCGCCTGTTGCCCGACGTGCCGCTGTAGGACTTTTGCACGTTTCTCCGTAGAAAGTACGTTTTCCGCCGGTAGTACCTAACGTTGCCAATGAAGGTACGGACGCGTACTGTAACACTAATCTTGTGTTTCTTAAATACTTATATGTCAAGGATATGTCGTAGACCGTTATACAGACAGTTTTAAACGGGTTATGTTTGGAATGCCGTTATGTTTTCCTAGCGCTGAGGACACGAGTGTTTATCGTGGCACTGGTGAATAGTGCAAGTTGTTGTTGTTATTTACCTTATGGGGCTTTACATATTGCTCTCCGAGATTCAATGCGTTGAATTGAATCTCAGCTGTAGCTTTAGGGTCAGGAGGACCACGGTTCGTGGATCGAGGCAAGTACCCGGAGTAGGCGTGCAGCTGAAGACTATCTCTATCTTATCGTATTGTGTTATTACACTATTTCCTTTCTAAACCTTAGGATTACTGTAATCAATACAATGTTACACAATGGTTGATGTTTTGGCTAAGAATCCAATTACTCTTGCGCTCTATTGCTCCACTCTGATTGCTTGTTTGAAAAGAAAAAAATTTCCGCATTTCAAACTTGGGATGTTACACGGATCCTTTTTCAATGTTCTCAATTTATGAGAGATACATTATCATCTGTTTGAAACTTGACTTGTAATTATGGACGTCAGTTGTGGTTGGCCTTTTATTTTACATATATAATGAGAAAAATAAGTTCAGACATTTGTTTTCATTATATTCATTGTCCAAGTCAATAGTCATAGTCGTGGTGATGACCACGTTAATTTTGAACATAATAATTGTGGAATGAATATGGACGTACGTGTCATTTCATAGAAGATTCTTCCTGGGAACATGCAAGTAATTGTGCAAGAATATGGATCTGTCATTTCATTGTTGTCATCGCTCATACTCAATACTACTCTTGCTTTCATAAATGTGACACCTAATTTGGCGGTAAACTTTGGCAATGACTTCATTTGTAGATCTAAAATCTCTAACTTGTCTTGTTTCTTTGATTTTTTTGCCTCCTCTTATTGTCTTTCTACCAATTTTTCCCTTTTGATTTTATCATTCAACTTGTTATTCTAACGTGATCATTTAGTTTGGTTGATTTTTCAATCAAACATCAATATCATTTGAAAATACGGAGATGCTTCTTTTTCATATATAGTTGTCTAGCGTGCTAGTTTTTTCCCAAAGTGACTTTTGATGTTTTTTTGGTATTGGGGCTTTCATCCTTGGCAGCTTCCGGCGTCGATGGGTCTCGGATATCGACAGCGACAGGAAACTTAGATCTGTTTTCCTCTAAACTTCTTATGGCGGTGAGAGGCGGAGTAAAATGAGGTCCGCCTGAATCAGAGGAGCAGAGGAGGAAGGAGGATCGGGGGAGGGAAGTTGGAGGGAGCTAGTGATAATTGAATATTTCATATACTTCTTTTTATCTCTTAATTAATAATTTAGGATTTTTTAATCAATAAATAATGATTTTTGTACTTATTTGGGCTTTGGGTCTTTCATTATATTTTAGCCATTTTTAATAATAAAATCTCAGTTTTACATTGCTTCACTATTTTTACCATAACTCTTGAACCAGACATTGGATTTGCCTCATTCTTTTTTCATATTTCAGATGATTCAAAGAGCTATAATTGTTTTTTTGGTATATGAAGACATGAAGGGCAAATTTGAACAAGAGAGTGGTCGATTTTGGAGCCAAAATCAGATGAATATTTCTTGATTTTTATTTGGGCTCGAATTTTGTAATTAAATCTCATTTTTATTTTATTTCCTTTTTGGGCTGAACCATTGGAGCCCAATCCGTTTTGTAATTAAGTTTTTACCTAAGTCAGCCACCAACACATTCTCATTGACATTTTTACTCAGTTTTGGATTAAATACAGAAATTTTATTTTCTCTCAATTACTCTTCATCTGTTCATCATGTTCTTCGTGTTCATGATGAACTTCTTCATTTCTGTTCGATTTTCGTTCTGTATAGTTATGATGGGCTAAGCTATTGTGATTAGCCCACGAATTGATGATTCCACTATCCAGAGGACTCATTCTTAATAGTAACAAATTCATTTCTGTTTTGTAATTTCGGATTCGATTTACTTTCGGATTGGGCGTTAGATTTAACGCTCAGATTGAGATATCCCAAAGACTGAGTTCGAACTAGGTTAAAGTATTGCTGTGCGATTGCACCGTGAGATGCCACTGTTCGGACAAATGCTAGGCGATCGTCTATTCGAGGGATTTCTGGACGAATGCAGAGATTTAGATTTGTCTAGAATTAATCGTGAGTTCAGTTATAATATGTTTTTGTCTGAGGAAGGAAATTAGTGGAATTCGAAATCCTAGGTTGATCTTCTGTTTATCTGTTTAATCTTCGTTTTATTTGTTTTTGTTTAGTTCTATTTTAATCTTTACCGCATTGAAAAAACAAAACCCCCCTAGTTACTGTTTTATTATTGTTAGAATTGGACCGATTGTGAATTCGTTGGGAAACGACCCAGGTTACATTATACTGCAAAACCTTTTCTAATCTAGTTATTTTGAGAGATTACAGCAAATCTCTGTCGGGGAGGAGAGGCGCTTGAGATTTGGAGAGTGGGAGGTCAAGGAGTATAGCGTGTTGA
This sequence comes from Acacia pycnantha, assembly GCA_025563575.1. Lineage (NCBI taxonomy): Eukaryota > Viridiplantae > Streptophyta > Magnoliopsida > Fabales > Fabaceae > Acacia > Acacia pycnantha. The sequence continues at coordinate 86,781 of JAMWYP010000525.1, forward strand.
GTCTGGGAGAGGATCATAGCGCGAGAGAATAGGTTGATAAGTGGATTTATTTATGTTTTTGACGTCCTAAATTAATTTTAGGACACCAAAAATGTTATTTCTGGCTTCCTAAATTTTATTTATTATATTTAGGATGCTAAAAATCCTCATTTTTCTACCAATGTTGTCAACTTCCCCTTATTTTAGCGTCCTAAATTTAATTTGGGACATCTAAAGTATCCATTTAGGCGTCGCAATTTTAAATTAGGACCCCAAAAGTAACTTTTAGCGTCCTTTTTATAAAATTAGGATGCCAAAAGCCTTTACATATTACAAAAATGCAACCGCCTTTATTTTTTTACTTCCCCTTTTCAAAAAATGGCGTCTCTTAGGATTAGGGAAGTAAAAACTATTTTTTATAGTAGTGATATCCAATATCCAATAAGTAAGTACCACTTTTATCTTTTCACAACATCATTGTTAACGGAGTAATTCATCATTAATCTTCGACTCTTCATTCAGGAATGCACCACATATTTTGTTCGGTCCAAAGACATCATCCATATCCACTTCCGAAGAATTCCATCTGTCTATACTCCACCCCTTCTTCTCATTCTTCTTCTTCCTTTTTTTTTAAAAAAAAAATTATTATTATTTATTTCCCCTCCCGCCATATTTTTTGTTTAAGTGAATAAATTATATCCATATTTAACTCTCCAATTTAGAATTCTCAAGCATAAGTTGTATCATTTGCATCATCATAGGAAGGTAGGGACAAAATCAATAGCCACCTCTGCTTCCTTTACCGATCATCATTTACGGAAGTTTCCTCTAAGATCGAAACTCAGTTACAATAATTAAGTACAGATGTCACTTTTTTATTGGAAAATTGGATATTCAATGTATCAAGTACTGAAAATAAATTTTTCCCTTTTCACATCATTAGGCAACAACACCATTTGATTTCTTTCTTTTTCTTTTTCCCCTTTTCTCTCACATCCTCTCCTTTTATTTTCCTTCCCCCCTCTTTTTCTCACGCCCCCTCATTTTCTTTCCTTTGTTTCTCATTTTCTTTTCTCTTTAAAGATCGCCACCCTCACCCTCTCTTATTTTTCTTCTTCCCCCCTCTCTCCCAGTCCTATCGGTTCATGTTATTTTCAGCTTTTTGAAAATTACTCTAGACTTTTTGGTTTCTCATTTACACTTCCTTTTGAAATAATTATGATTTAAAGGAGATTTCGATTATCTTTCAGCTGGGTAATTTAAAATTTCACCAATTTGAATCATATCCCCATGGGATATTTAAAAAACGTTTTAGCTTTGGTAATTATTTATTTGATGTTGATTCCTTGAACTAACATAATCTGTACGTAATTACTATATAACAATGTTAAATGGGCTTTATATCGTTTGGGATGGAGTCTTTTAAGCCTTGTGATGCTATTTGATTAATTGAATGATAGGCATAGGTGTCTCGTAGTTGATGTGTTACAAATCTCAATTTAAATAGTTAAACAAGAAGGACACATGAAGGTTGAAGTTAATGGGTTTCTCTTGGCTCTTGCCAATGACCATAGTGGATGCGGAGGTGTCATTCAAGATAAGATTAAGGGCCCGTTTGGATGAGCTTTTAAAAAAAGTGCTTTTTTTCCATTGCTTTTTAAAAAAGTGCTTTAATTAGAAGTTAAGCACTTTTAATGTTTGGATATACCATTTTGAAAGAACTTTTAAATAAAAAAGCTATTTGGATGTTAAAATAAAGAAGCACTTTTTTATTAGTAAAATTACTGAAATGGGCATATAAAAGCACTTCTTTTTACATTCGTTTGGATAAAAAAGCACTTATGTTAAAATTTTAGAAATATTATATTCACTAATTGAATTTAAAATTATAATATAATTGAATTTGAATAATATTAAAATTAAACTGTTGATATAATTTTTCATAGACCCATATAAATCAAAGTTGTTATCAAATATTTCTTTTTAATTTATACACTAAAATGACTAAAAAAACAAAAATTAAATAGTATATATCATGCTATATAACCAATGCATTAATTTAAAAAAAAGAGTCATATTGTACCATATTCCAAATACAGAAATAATATTCATCATACTACAAGTTACTAAAAGTTAACGATGCACTGGACCTCTATCTAACAATTGATCTCTAATAGCATTCATTGTTTCTTCCATCAATCTAACAGAGTTTTGAGTTGGCCCTTCCCATTCATATTCTCTATGATCATCATCATTATCTTCAAACTCATCAACGTTCTCAAATCTTCTAAGCATATCTAAATCACCAGAATCCATTCTCCTTATATAATTATGAAGAGCAAAGGTTGCCCATATGATAGCAAATTGAGTGTTAAGCTCAAAGTTGGTCATATTCTGCAATATCCTCCACCTTGCTTTGCAAACTCCAAATGTTCTTTCAATGACACTCCTTAAACTTGAGTGACGATAATTGAAGATTTCATTTTGTGATCTAAAAGTTGGGGCCAATCTGAATTGAGGAAGATGATATCTTGTATTTCTATATGGTCCTAAAAACCCTTTGAAATTAGGATATCCAGAATCAACAAGATAGTACTTGCCTGTAATAAAATGTCGTTATATTTGAAACAACTGTATAATAATAATTGTCATCATTCACAATAAAATTAAATAATTACCTTCAGGAGGCTGGGGAAAATGTTACCAGCTACAACCTCCTCAACACAAACTTTTAAGAAAGTTTCAGTATTTGAATCATTCCATCTTGCCTTCGCAGAACTTTCACTAACATTCTTAGACTGAACAAATGCTTCTTGTGTAGATGTTATACGAGCTACTTTTGATGCCATTCTAAACTCAAATGAAGGAATAGTTAAAACTAGCATGAATATCATTAAAACCAAAATAAAAAACTATAAGCATGGATAGACAATGGCACAACTTATCAAAAGGACACAATTACACAAATTTAAGGAAGAAACTCTTGACATATCAAACAAACGCCTCCCAATCTTAGTTTTAAAAATAAAAAATGATTACATAAGGTAGAGGTTTTATGTAATATGTGGGTGCATGATTCGTATAGGGAGAAATATTTCACTGGCCGAGGAGAACGTTGTGTGCGTGTGTTCAGGAAAATGGGAGCATTGTGTGTATGTCTATGTAAGGACTTGGAAGTTATGAACCTCAAGATTCACTGGGCTTGGAAGTAAAAAGAAGAAAGAACGTAACATTAATAATTAGATCCTAAAGTGAACATGTACACATATATATGCGCACCAGAAAGGATGAAATTTGACTTCAAGAAATATACATATATATGCGCCATACATTCAGAGCAATAATGACAGTAGACTGCAGGTCTTAGATGGACCAGAGATCCAACAAACTATGCCTACGAAAGCAATGAATGCAATACAGAATAATAAGACCGTAAGAAAAGCAAGAGAAAATAGATGTTTTTTAGCTATTCATTTCCAACATGCTATGGTCCCCTTGGAAATTATTAAGGAGACACAACCATAACAAATTAACTACATTACAAATTTGGGAAATAGAAGTGGAAACAGGGGAAAGGGACAAAATAGAAGAGAAAGAATAGAGAAGCAGAGGAACTCTAAAACCAAAATCTATAATTCTAGATGAATATGAAGTTAGAAGTGAACAAGAGTTACAAGAGAAAAAGAAAGATGAGTAGAGAGATGAGAGAATAAGAGGGCGACTATAACCACATTATGAGTTTTAGGGAAATAGATGAAATAAATATCTCAATAACAACATCATTCATTCATCCATATTTATGAGAAACGTGAAGGTTGTTTTTTCTGTTAATGTTGGATGAAGTTACTAGGTATCTTAAGCTGAAAACACCCATCAACTTGTCAAAATTGAAACCATTAAGTCTAATACCATTTACTTATGATATAGAAAGTTAGGTTGCCACATATATTAAATTAGAAAGATGGGTTTACTTCGTGCAAGAAAACTATATGATTAAGCCAATCATTGACTTGGCCTCAATACAGAGATCAATACAAGTTGGTACCATTTTCCTAGTCTTAAAGAAGTTGCATTTTCCTCCACAAAGGAATTAGTCTCACAAAGGCAGTGCACACTTGCACAAATACAGTAAGGTGAAAAGAAGTTGCATTTTCCTCCACAACCTCAAAAAAGCCTACAAAAGTAGTTAACCGCACTAGTTTGAAATCTTTCCCTATCTTCATCTTATACCCACTTCACCATTTTCAAATCTTAGCACACTAGCATTATATATTACAGTAAAAGTAAAATCTGGTTTTTTAAGGTTAATCTCTGTATGAACTAATAAGCTCAACCAATTTAGATCATATCGTGCATTTGAAGAGAATTAAAGTGAAACAAAGTAAATTTGAAAAGCTATTGTGCATAAAGATAAGAAATCCATATCAAGTATAATGAAATGGGATAGTGATGCATTTACATAAAAGGATTTCGCTACAAAAAATTACCTATATAATTGTCTTCTTCCAGTCACAGTCAAAACTGCATAGAATGAAACCAACAGAGCTAAAGTAAGGATCCATTGAATCATAAACTCATTCTTCTACTTTTTATTAAAAATTTGAAATAACCCCAAACACATTACATGGAACTTGGACTGAAAGTAGAACCGCAGAATCACGCACATTGCCATAATGTACAGAGCTACATAGCCACAATTTCGCTTGTCATCTAAAAGAAGTTACGAATCCACCCCCCAACAAACCGAAGTTACTGTCCTCGGTACAATAATGTACAGGCAGACAAATCCAACCCCCAACAAAGATCATCATCTAAGAAGAATTTGAATCCCCACCAAAGATCATCATCATCAAAATGGAAAGCTGAACCATCCGGCATATTGCACAAGAAAACCCAACAAAACATAGACAATAGATAATCGACAGAGAATAGATAATCCAAGCTAGGATCAGAGACTCAGCAAAGAAAAACACAAAATAGAGAAGTCAAAAGCCTCAGAGGCTCACCTTATACCGTCGATGAGGCGAGGTCTTCGATTTGACGGCGCGAATAGGCACAAAGGAGAGTAGACGGCGCGAACGATGGAGAAGGAGAAGGAGTCACGCTCAAGCTGGAAATGGAGAACAGACAGGGTAATCGGGTGTTCTGATGTCGGAGACGGCGCGAACGATCGATGGAGAAGGAAGGAGAAGGACTCGCGCGAGAAATGAAGAACAGGGGTATCGGGTGTCAAATTTGTGCAAAAATAATACCGGTCCTCATTTTTTAACATTCTCTCTCTTCTATCGCAAATGACTTTTTTTTAAAGCTTCAAATTGTAGCTTCTAAAAAAAGCAGAAATTTGGGCTTTTTTACTAATTTTGCTTTTTTTTTTTTAAGTTCTCATCCAAATACTTAAAATAACAAAAAAGGGCGTTTTTATTAGAAAAAAAGGACTTTTTTTATAAAAAAAGCCCATACAAACGCAGCCTAAGTGTTGATTTGTGGTTTCAACTATATGAGTTATCCAATGGCCCTTGCTATCGAAAAAGTTAAAGGAATTTTAAATGGTATTCACATGTGCCGGTCAAAAGGTTATATAGAAACATGGTTATTTGTTAATTTGGATGTTATAAAAGCCATTACTTTATTTATAAGAGGATGCGATAGTAGTCATTTGTTTAAGGGACATTATTGATAATGCCACAGCCCCCGGCTTTTTCTTTTTCTTTCTATCCTCTTCCCTCACTAATGTCACCCTCTACCACTCTTTTCTTTTCTTTTTTCCCTTCTTCTTTTCTCCTTCTGTAATACCCTAAAATTTGACTTAGGGAAAATATCATAAAATTAGTAAATATACCTATTAAAATAGGTGAATATGTGGACTCAAAGCCTAGGTGGTAATTATGTCAATTTTCTAGGGCAATTTTTAGAGGAAATAGAGTGCCGGAAAGCCCTAAATGAACTAAGAATTATAAAATACTGTGAAAAATCCTTAGAGACAATAAAATAATTATTAAAAATTAGAAAGTAATTAAATAGATAATTAATGGCTAATTGTTTAGGCATGAATAAATACTCGAAGTCAATATAAAACAAAGTCCAAGATTTAATCTTATTAAATTAACCTATTGGTTCTAATTAAATTGAACCTTAATCCATGAGAAAATAAATTAGCCAATGGGAACACATGGAATATAGGATTTTTGTGCAAGAAGAGAAGCATATTCCTTGGCTAGAAAGTGACCATGAGTTTCGAAAAGTAGGAGGAAGCTTTAATTAGATGAATAATGCAATTGGCCATGTAAGGATATATTGATTGACTAAAGAAAAGAAAGGATGTCGGCACATATAAAACAAAGGAATGATCAGCTTGTTTTATTAGGAAAAGATGCAATAAATGGATAGGTTTTTGTTTCTTTCTTTCATTAAATAATTGGAGTATTTAGCAAATGAATAAAGCAACATGCATGGCCAAGAAACAACCATAAAATTCGAAAATGGGAGGAAGCAAGAGAGGAAAAAAATGTGTGGTGTGAATATGAGCCAAGAGATAAAGTAGAAAACTTGTTTGAGAAGTGTTGAAAAGTCAAATCTACAATCAACCAATAGGAGCACTTTGAGCATAAGATATTGTTGCAAGTGGGAAATCAAATTGATTATTGTTGTGTGTGTTTATCCAGCCGAAAATTAAAAAGGGAAAAGAAAGAGAAAAAAATAAAGGTGTGTTGTATTAAAGTGTAATATTAGGAGATATGAGTTAAAGCATATTTGATGAAGCAAAAAAAAAAAAAAAAAGATGTCGGCAAGGGGATTCATTTAATTGATCAAAAAGCAAAATTGGAAAAAGTCAAATATGTGGGGGAGAAAAACCAAATTGATGATTGCTTGTGAGTGTGAAACCGAAATTAATTGAATGGGGTGTGTATTAGTGGTTTGAATAATAAGACCAATTGTGAGCCAATCAAATAAACTAGACATGACCTCATTTTGTTGACACAAGAGGCATGGAGGTCGGCCAAGCACTTGTGTGAAGGAGATTTGGAGATGCAAAAGTGCTTTAATTCAATGGCTTAGGATTTAAGTAGAAAGTGCAATTTTGCCCTCCATATTTGCCTATAAATAGCACCTCATTCTAGTTGAAATTCTCACACCATTGCTAAGGCAATTCCGAAATTAGAGAGAGGTTTTAGAGAGAGGAGCTCTGGGGGAAAAAGCAGCGAAGCTCTGAGTAAGTTTTTCGATGCCGAGTCTTAAGTTCTAGTTTCGATTCGGAAGTTATAGTAGAAATGCTAGTTTAGTCTTTAATCTTCCAAGTATGATTAGATATCATATGTTAGGGGTATTTTAGTCATTATTTCGAAAATCGTGATGGGGTCGGAGTTATGGCAAAATTTTGGAAGATTAGAGTTAAAATAGCGAAGCTCTAGCGAAATTCCGCCGATTAGGGGCATCAGGGGCAAAATGGTAATTTGTACCTAAAATGCCTCTTATGATGTAAATCATTAATCAATATGATTTATATTTTGAAAATTATGTTGGAGTAGGAGTTATGTTGAAATTTTGGAAGATTAGGGTCAAAGTAACGAAGTGCTGGCGAAATTCCGCCGATTAGGGGGTCAGGGGTAAAATGGTCATCTTGACCAAAAATGTCTGTCGTAATGATAGATCCTTAACAAAAATATTGTTATGTTGATAGGATATCCCTGATTACGTTCTGACCTACTGTCGTGCCGTTTACCGACAGAAATACCGTCAATCGTCAACGAAGGTACGTTCGCGTACTGTAACACTAACTCGATGTTTACTGTATGCATGTATGTAGTATGAGTATTGTATGCGTATATGTGTTTGATGGTCTGTTGATATGTTGTGAGTATTGTTATGTGCTTTTGGATACATGCACTCCGTGTGATACATTTACCTGCACTCCGTGTGATACATCTATATGCACTCCGTGTGGTACATCTACATGCACTCCGTGTGATACATCTGTTATATTTGTTATTATGTGAATGACTGTGGTCTATATACTGTATATGTGAATATAAGGTTAACCGTTACCTGAGATCCGGTGCGGATCTCAGCTCTTAACATAGCGTCAGGGTCGGGAGGACCGAGGACCGAGGAGAGAGGGAAGCAGCAAGCCTAGAGACCCGGCAGGAGATTTCTTTTTGTTGTTGTTGTTTACCTTTGAAAACTCTCGGTTATTGAACCGTCTCTGTAATTAGCCAGTGGGCATTTTGAATATATATATCAGTTACTCTTCCGCTCCGATGCTCTACTCTGATGAAAAAAAATTTATACTGCTTTTGGAAAACGAGATGTTACATTTTTGGTATCAGAGCAGTAGTCCTGGCATGAATTTAACGAAGTTATTACGGACAGTTTGGTGCCTAAGGCAAGGCTAGTCTACGTGGGTGTGTCAATCAGTCGCCGTGAACTCGGTGAGGCCCCCCATGGTAGACACTTACCTGGCCATTCTGTTCGGTTAACGGAGTTAGGTTCTAAGCCTTTTCAAAAACTTGGAGCATATTTTGAAAATGAGTACTGATATAGCCCTGAGTCAATGTACCACCCTGTTTCGGTATACTAGTCGGTACCGGTATACCATCCTGAATTGGTGTACCACTTTCGGTGGGTGCATCACTCTAACCCAGAGTTTATTGTGGAGCTGGGCCATGCCGGTTGAAACTCCGAGACCAACAAGGATAAGTACATGTAGTATTTGACTCATGTAGAGGAACTTTTGATACGAAATTCCATACCCGTTTTTGAGTAGACCAAACCAACGAAACCTTGAACGAGGGAAATATTCCGGGTGCCTGTTCGTAGTATGAATACGAAGCGCGATAAGTCTATGTGCAGTGTTGATACTAGTGCGATAAAATCTGTGATATACTAATTAACGTTTTCCTTAATAGAGGAAAAAGAACGCGACATGGCGAATTTGAGAGGAGCCGGAGCTCCCAGAGGCCGAGGTAGAGACCGAGGTAGGGGCCGAGGCGGAGGACGAGGTAGACAACCTCGGGTAAATCCGGTACCAAACCAACCGGAGCAGAATGAGATGCAGGAAATGAGGACAACCTTGCAAGAACAGCGGGCTCTCATAGATGCACCACGGATAGACAGAATCGACAAGACCGAGAAGCTGAGAGACAACTAGAAAGACGACAGAATGAGGATGAGCATAATGATGAAGAAGAAGAAAACGAGCAAAGTGACGAGAACGATGAGGAATCTGAGGGGTCAGAAAGGTCCCAATCACCTCCAAAACGAGGAAGAGTTGGACAGACCACACAATACTGGGTTAACCAATTCTGTAAGTTAAAACCACCAGCTTTCCGAGGTCAACTAGACTCGGCTGAGGATTGGTTAAAAAGGTTGGAGAAAATCTTCAAAGTGATGGAATGCCCTGATGATCGTAAGCTCAACTAGCAATCTACAAGCTAGAAGGAGACGCAGACCGATGGTGGGAAGTCATAGCGACCACCTTACAGACACGCTCTTGTCCGTTACATGGGAGAAATTTCTAGAAAAGTTCAGCGAGCGGTACTTTCCTCCCTCTGTACAGATGACCAAGGAGACGGAATTCCTCCACATCAAACAAGGTCAAGAGGAATCTTTTGATGACTACTATGCCCGATTCACCAACCTATCACGATACTCATCACACCTGCGAAAGGATAATGATGAGAGCAGTATGGTGAACATACTGGTCCATGGGCTTAAATACGAAATAGGTGAGAAACTTATGTCTCAACGATTTCGGGAATTGATTCATGCTGTGGAAGCTTGTCGGCTGATTGAGCGGAATTTGAAAGAATTCTGAAAATCCAGATTCTCCAATAGCAGCAACGCAGGTCGTATCGAGGGCAGCCGTGAAAACTCCTCACGAAAGAGAGAAGCACCATGGGATAACTCCCAAAGAGAAAGCAAAAGGCCATTCTAGACGGGGCAGCAGAACAACTCACGAATGCCGGAAATCCGACCGTGTCCAAATTGCGGAAGGTATCATCCTGGTAATGACTGTATTGGGAAACGGATTTGCTACAACTGTTGGAAACCAGGACACATTAGTGTGAACTGTCCTGAGAAAGCTGCGGGATTCAGGCCACGGAACCCGGTAGGATGTACGCACTGACCGATACAATGGACAGAGAACTTCCGGAGAGGGTCCAAGGTACCATTTCTCTTAAAAGAAATCTTCTCTAGGTATTATATGAACTAGATGTTAGCTATTCGATTGAATCGTACGATGCGTGAACCACCTCCGTGACGTATTTCATGTCATTACATTCCGACCACGATCGTGTCATAGAGTATGAGGTATCTTGTGTTACCATGGCATGTGGGAGCCATGGGAACATTTGAAGTATCTTGTGTGCCATGGTATAGCCATGGAGACATTTTGGTATCTGTGGTGTTAACCGCGGTGTATGGGAGCCACGGAAAACACTATATATCAAAGTACGATATGACAAGATCATTGCGGTCAAACCAGAGCGAATTCTCGATTACCAAGAGGAGCGGCTGGCAGATCAAGTGAAGATCTGACGCGTATAGTCCAAAGTCCGAGTAGGACGGAGTCTAGTTAGTACGGAACAAATTTTGAGGACGAAATTTTGTTTAACGGGGGGAGAAATGTAATACCCTAAAATTTGACTTAGGGAAAATATCATAAAATTAGTAAATATACCTATTAAAATAGGTGAATATGTGGACTCAAAGCCTAGGTGGTAATTATGTAAATTTTCTAGGGCAATTTTTAGGGGAAATAGAGTGCCGGAAAGCCCTAAATGAACTAAGAATTATAAAATACTGTGAAAAATCCTTAGAGACAATAAAATAATTATTAAAAATTAGAAAGTAATTAAATAGATAATTAATGGCTAATTGTTTAGGCATGAATAAATACTTGAAGTCAATATAAAACAAAGGCCAAGATTTAATCTTATTAAATTAACCTATTGTTCTAATTAAATTGAACCTTAATCCATGAGAAAATAAATTAGCCAATGGGAACACATGGAATATAGGATTTTTGTGCAAGAAGAGAAGCATATTCCTTGGCTAGAAAGTGACCATGAGTTTCGAAAAGTAGGAGGAAGCTTTAATTAGATGAATAATGCAATTGACCATGTAAGGATATATTGATTGACTAAAGAAAAGAAAGGATGTCGGCACATATAAAACAAAGGAATGATCAGCTTGTTTTATTAGGAAAAGATGCAATAAATGGATAGGTTTTGTTTCTTTCTTTCATTAAATAATTGGAGTATTTAGCAAATGAATAAAGCAACATGCATGGCCAAGAAACAACCATATAATTCGAAAATGGGAGGAAGCAAGAGAGGAAAAAAATGTGTGGTGTGAATATGAGCCAAGAGATAAAGTAGAAAACTTGTTTGAGAAGTGTTGAAAAGTCAAATCTACAATCAACCAATAGGAGCACTTTGAGTATAAGATATTGTTGCAAGTGGGAAATCAAATTGATTATTGTTGTGTGTGTTTATCCAGCCGAAAATTAAAAAGGGAAAAGAAAGAGAAAAAAATAAAGGTGTGTTGTATTAAAGTGTAATATTAGGAGATATGAGTTAAATCATATTTGATGAAGCAAAAAAAAATGATGTCGGCAAGGGGATTCCTTTAATTGATCAAAAAGCAAAATTGGAAAAAGTCAAATATGTGGGGGAGAAAAACCAAATTGATGATTGCTTGTGAGTGTGAAACCGAAATTAATTGAATGGGGTGTGTATGAGTGGTTTGAATAATAAGACCAATTGTGAGCCAATCAAATAAAGTAGACATGACCTCATTTTGTTGACACAAGAGGCATTATAATACCCGGATATTTATTATCTAGAAAATTATAAATAAATTGGATATTTCTGATAAGTGAAATAAAGGTCTCAAGACTTGTGTTATTATAGCCTATGTTTCTAAGCTAAGTTCTGTAGGAAATTAGAGGAATTAAGTGCCAAAGCGCCAAAGTGACGAAAATGCCCCTGAGGGTCATAGATAACTTAGAAAAATTATGAAAAAATCCTAAAAGGCAGTAAAATGAATATTAAAATTGAGAGAGTATATTATTTCTAATTATTGTAATTTAATAAATTATGAACTTGGGAAAAGTGAGAAGGAATGCTCAAAAGTATTGAAAAGACCATAATACCCTCATGAATTCTAAAATAATGCAGAACACATGGAAACAAAATGTTAGTGCAAGAATTATGAGGTAATGAGGCATTCTAATTAAGAAAATTATCAACTAGTGATAAGAAAGTAATTAAGTAATTATTGGCTAATTACTTAAGCATAAGCAAAGGAAATTCATGAATAATTATGTAGAACCCTAAAATTAGTGGTTTTTGGCTTAAAATAAGTAAAAACATATTTGTTAATTAATTGGAAATTTTGGAGAAAAATGGATGAGTTTAGGTATTTTTAAGCCTAAATACAAGAATGGACCAATTAGGTAATTTTGTGAAATTTTTGAGAAAATTAAAATAAATTAATCATTAAATAATTAATTAAATAAAAAATAAATATTTATTAATTATAAATTAGGTCCAGCCGAATTGGACAAGAAAATAGTATAGGAATAAGCTAAAATGATATCATGATATTTTGCACAAGTTGTATTATTTTATTATATAATTAATTAGAGTGAATAGTAAAAAATAAATAGGAAACGGATCCTATCTAGAGTACCAGGAATAGGTTTTCCAAAGTCAAGGTAAAATATTGATCAGTGGATTTTTATCTTCCGTTAGACTTTTCCGGAAGTTAAATCTGAAGCCGGTGGAGCTTTTTCATAATAAGACGAAATAGGGAAATTCTGAGAAAAAGCCGGATAGCCAACTTGGAAGTTAAGGATCTAAATGTCATGTTGCGACATCTGGGGAAGAGTTGAGAGTTTTCCTGGACATATTTGGAATCAGTGCATTCTTGTCCATAGGCGGTAGCTTCCGGAAATTCGTTTCGTAACCGACACGTTTTTGTGTAAAACTTCCGTCAGGCCGGAGGAGACCTAGACAGATTTAAAAAGTTAGTTAGACTGGACATTTCTAATGAGGAATGAATTGTCTTGGAATTGTATAATCCAGAATTTTGAGATTTTTCCGAAATTACTCGAATCGGACACCGATCGGAGAATTCGACCGAAAGACTTCTAGAAGGTGGACACTTGGCACCATTTGATTTGCTCTCCCCTTGACTTTTGGGGCATAGATTTTCGGCCAAAGAGAGAAGGAAGAGGAGAAAACTTGTTTCCAAAGTCATGAACGGACGGTCCAGATCGATTCTCACAAAGTTGATCCGACGGACGAAACCCTATCCTTTTGCCTATAAATACCCCCCTCCTCCCTTTGGTTTTTCACACCATTTCCCTTGTGGATTTCGAAATCTAGAGAGAGGTTTTAGAGAGAGGAGCTCTGGAGAAAAGCTGTAGCGAAGCTCTGGGTAAGTTTTTCGGTACTTAAGCTTCCCGTAGTTTTGTTCGGTAGTTAGAGTAGAGATGTTAGAATAGCCTTTAATCGTTCAAGTATGATTAGATATCATATGATAGGGCTATTTTAAGTTATAATTTCGAAAATTATCATTGGGTCGAAGTTCTGGCAAAATTTTGGAAAAAACGGAGCCAAAGTAACGAAGTGCTGGCGAAATTCCGCCAAATAGGGGTATAGGGGCAAAATGGTAATTTTTACCTAAAATGCCAGTTGTAATGCCAAATCACTAATGAAAGTGATATTACTCCTATAGGATATCAGAAACTCTGATCTGCTGCCGTTACGCTGCCCGACGTGCCGCTGTTGGACGTTTCGCGATTTTCCGTAAAAGTACGATTTCTGTCAGAAGTACCTACGTCGTCAACGGAGGTACGTTCGCGTACTGTAACACTAACTCTGATGTTTACAATATGTGTATTTGTGGTTGAGGGTCTGATGATATGTTGTGAGTATCGTTATGTGCTTTTGGATACATGCACTACGTGTGACACATCTACATGCACTACGTGTGATACATCTACATGCACTACGTGTGATACATCTATATGCACTTTGTGTGACACATCTGTTGTACTGTTAATATGAATGACTGTGGACTATATATTGTATATGTGAATATGAGGTTAGTTACACGAGATCCAATGTGGTAAATTGGATCTCAGCTACAGCGTCAGGCTCCGGAGGACTGAGGACCGAGGAGAGAGGGAAGTAGCAAGTTCAGGGATCAGACTGAAGACTTTCCGTTGTTGTCTGTTACTTTTCAAAACTATCGGTTGTTGAACCGTTTCTGTAAATAGCCAGTGGGCATTTTGAATATATATATCATTTACTCTTCCGCTCCGATGCTCTACTCTGATGAAAAAATTTTATACTGCTTTTGAGAAATGGGATGTTACAGGCATGGAGGTCAGCCAAGCACTTGTGTGAAGGAGATTTGGAGATGCAAAAGTGCTTTAATTCAATGGCTTAGGATTTAAGTAGAAAGTGCAATTTTGCCCTCCATATTTGCCTATAAATAGCACCTCATTCTAATTGAAATTCTCACACCATTGCTAAGGAAATTCCGAAATTAGAGAGAGGTTTTAGAGAGAGGAGTTCTGGGGGAAAAAGCAGTGAAGCTCTGGGTAAGTTTTTCGGTGCCGAGTCTTAAGTTCTAGTTTTGATTCGGAAGTTATAGTAGAAATGCTAGTTTAGTCTTTAATCTTCCAAGTATGATTAGATATCATATGTTAGGGGTATTTTAGTCATTATTTCGAAAATCGTGATGGGGTCGGAGTTATGGCAAAATTTTGGAAGATTAGAGTTAAAATAGCGAAGCTCTGGCAAAATTCCGCCGATTAGGGGCATCAGGGGTAAAATGGTAATTTGTACCTAAAATGCCTGTTATGATGTGAATCATTAATCAATATGATTTATATTTCGAAAATTATGTTGGAGTAGGAGTTATGTTGAAATTTTGGAAGATTAGGGTCAAAGTAACGAAGTGCTGGCGAAATTCCGCCGATTAGGGGGTCAGGGGTAAAATGGTCATCTTGACCAAAAATGTCCGTCGTAATGATAGATCCTTAACATAAACATTGTTATGTTGATAGGATATCCCTGATTACGTTCTGACCTACTGTCGTGCCGTTTACCGACAGAAATACCGTCAATCGTCAACGAAGGTACGTTCGCGTACTGTAACACTAACTCTGATGTTTACTGTATGCATGTATGTAGTATGAGTATTGTATGCATATATGTGGTTGATGGTCTGTTGATATGTTGTGAGTATTGTTATGTGCTTTTGGATACATGCACTCCGTGTGATACATTTACCTGCACTCCGTGTGATACATCTATATGCACTCCGTGTGGTACATCTATATGCACTCCGTGTGGTACATCTACATGCACTCCGTGTGATACATCTGTTATATTGTTATTATGTGAATGACTGTGGTCTATATACTGTATATGTGAATATAAGGTTGTAACATCCCAATTTCAGAGCCAAATTTTTTTTAAAAAACATCAGAGTAGAGCATCGGCGGAATAAAAACATTGAGTAACTGATTATAACAATAATGGTGGCGTATCTGCCTGTTCATAAAGATTAATACATTATCTTATTATGACTTTATATCTCATCGGCCGATCATTACTCGGTCTTCACGTGGTCTTCATCTTCATGTGTGATGTCTGCTCTGCTTACTCTTACCCTCCGTCCATGGTCTCTCTCTCCGAGACCTTGATGTGATGCTATAGTAAGAGCTGAGATCCAACGTTCATCGGATCTCAGGTAACGGTTAACCTCATGCTTATATAACACTTTATGTTTCAACAGATATTTCTATGATTACAGCAATGATATATATGATCATTCAATAACAACTGCCCTACAAGCAAAGTTATGTGTCTGCACTTTAAATGTGTGCCACGATGTCTTGTCGTGTCCGTAGCGCTAGGAAAACTATGACGGCATTATAAGTATAACCCGTAGCCGTAAGTGATTATCTAAGTGTAACATCCTTAGTCACTGTGCATGGCCCAGAACAAAGTTCCACCCATGGCTTATGAAATTATCCGAACCATATATAAGCAAACTATAAGCATCAGAGTTAGTATTACAGTACGCCGCGAACGTACCTTCGTTTGATGGTACTTCGGTACTTTTGACGGAAATAGCACGTTTACGAAAAACGGCGAAACGTCCAACAGTGGCACTTCGGACAGCGTAACGGCAGCAAATCAGAGTTTTTGATGTCCTATAAGAGTAATATCACTTTTATTAGTGATTTGACAACATAACTGGCATTTTAGGTAAAAATTACCATTTTGCCCCTATACCCCTAATTGGCGGAATTTCGCCAGCACTTCGTTACTCTTATAAATTTTCTTCCCGAAATTTCGCCAGAACTTCGACGCAACTATGATTTTCGAAAATAATGACTAAAATAGCCCTCCCATATGATACCCAAATCATACTTGAAATTTAAAGGCTATTCTACGGAAAATTCTACAGGGCTTCGCTGCAAGATTTCCAGAGCACTGCTCTCTTCTTTCTCTCTCTAGCTTTTTCGGCCAAGAGCAAGAAAGGGAATGGTGTGAAATTTGTGATGGAGGGGGGGGGGTATTTATAGGGTTTTGAAGGGACAAGGTGGGAATTTCCAATTTGTTTACTTTATGCCCTGGCCTACAGATTTTCCCGATCGGTGCCGATTCGCGTGATTTCGGAGAAATTTCAAAATTCTGGATTTACAACTTTGAAGACATGTTCTCACTTACTAGAAATGTCCAAGTTAACCTAAATTTCGATTCCATATGGGGCTCCAACCTGTCGGTTGAAGTTCCTCGAAAACGTGTGCGACGGTCCGGTTTTAAACGCTTTTCTGGAAACATCATCCTCTTCAGAAAAATTCACTGATTCCAAATATATCAAGATAAATTCAAACTCATGCCTAGATCTTGAGTTAGAATTTATTTTCTCTTTATCCAAAAATATACGTATATGCATTTTCCCCTATTTCGTTTTATTAGGAAAATGCACAAACGGCCTCGGAATTAACTTCCGGAAGAGGTCACTTGAAGGTAAAAACTCACTGATCAATATTTTACCTTGACTTTGGAGATCCCATTCCTAGATCTCCAGATAGGATCCGTTTCCTAATTTCTAAATTACTATTCATCCCTTTTTACTTTAATTAATTATAATATATTATATTATGCAAGTTGCAACATTATTTTTCATTTCATTTTTATTTATTTTTCTTCCTTTCTTGGGCAATATTTCGGCTGCCATCATGTATATATCATATATATTTTTTTTTATTTTATTTTTAATTAATTAATTAATTATTATTTTAATTATTTTTACCAAATTTTCATAACTTTTTCCTATTGGTCCAAACTTGTATTTAGGCTCAAAAATACCTAAACTCAACTATTTTTCTCCAAAATTTCCAATTAATTAGTAAATATATTTTTACTAATTTTAAGCCAATTACCACTAATTTTTGAGTTTTACATAATTATTCCTGAATTTCCTTTACTTAAGCTTAAGTAATTAGTCAATAATTTCCTAATTACTTTCTTATCATTAGTTGATAATTTTATTAATTAGGATGCTTCATTACCTCATAACTTTTGTATTGACATCTTTGTTTTCATGTCTCTTGCATTATCTCAGCACTTACAGGGGTATTACGGTCATTTCCTTACTTTTTGAGTATTCTTCTACAATTTTTCCAAGTTTGTAACTTATTAAATTACCTAAATTAGGGACAATATCCTTCCCTATTTCAAATAGATTTTTACTTGCTTCTTTTATAGCTTTCACAATTTTCCTAAATATTTATGTCCCTTAGGGGCATTTTGGTCATTGGCACTTTGGCCCTTAATTTCTCTAATTTCCAAGAGATTTTTCCTTAGAAAATAAGATAATTATATTTTATTATTTGATATCCCATATTCACCTATTTTTTTATAGGTATAATCTTACCAAATTATAATATAGATTTTTAGGGTATTACATTTCTTCCCCCCTTAAACAAAATTTCGTCCTCGAAATTTGTACTCTATCCTCTAAACTCGATATTATCTAAAACTTCGTCCAACTCGGTCTTTGGACTATCTGCGTCGGATCTTCACTCTGTCTGTTAGCAGCTCCCCTTGATAATCGAGAATTTGCCTCGGTTTGTCCATAAAGATCTTGTTACGTCGTATGGAAGTCTAAACAGGTTCGGGGATAAGGCTATCTAATAGCAACTTGTTTGTTTTTCAACAACTACTTCGAATGATTTCACGAAATGCGAACCACATGCTTTCGATCTTAAAATCGTCACATGAGATACTGGTAAAAATCTCATTAGAGAGTACCCACTCGATAGTTTTATCCATCCGATTGCTACTTATTTTCTACATCATAGCCTTTAGTAACTGTAACTAGCGAGAGTTCACTTGAATCTGCGGTACTATCCCGCTAGACCCAAAACTACACATTACGTTTACTACTTTCTGGTTATTCTTATTCCAGAAATGATCCTTCTTTGCCCAAAAGTAGTTTACAACATCGTTGTATCATGTAACATGACCCAGAAAATTTATTTCTGACAGCCAACACTCACATTTTATTAATCTAGTAAAGAGTCACATCCTTTACCTACTACGGATCGTCATTATTCTTGGCGTTCCACTTCTTATTCTGAACAGATGAGGACGTCGTCAATCAACGCCTCTCGTAACCTGCCTATGTATTCGAGAGAAAATACAAAATTTAAGCGCTCTAAGAGCATGATAGGTGCACTTGTTAACGTACAAAGTGTCACAAGAAATTTTCAAGCGCGTGATTCAAGTCCTAAAGACTATCTTCAAAACATTGCTAGTTTTGGTTTACAACCGTAGTATTCAGGCGTAAGTCGTCTTTGACGAGGATGTAGGAATTTAGATAATGGAATAGATCGTCGATCTTGGGAAGTGAATATTTACTTCCGAACAGTTGCCCGTTCATCTAACAGTAGTTGATACTACGTTAAAAACTCAGTCTTCTTCCCCTTCTATATGAATATTACTGGGAGCTTCTAAGGCGATACGTTGGTTTTGATTTATAATGTTTTTATCATGTTTTAAATTGATATATACAGTGTTTCCGTGGCGTCAAAACACCGCGTACTTTATATATATTGATTTCGTGGCACCCATAACACCGCGTACTTTAGTGTTTTATAGTTACTTAAGAAACATGATGTTGATTATCACTATGCTATGTGTGGATTGGTTCGACTTTATGAGACTTGAGAGTGGTAAGTTATCACCTTTGTCATGCTTTGCAGCTAGACATATCCCAATTCAGGTACCATTAAAAATATTTGGATTTGGGATAACCAATTTCTTGGTGCGGTAATCAACTTCTCACTTAATTTATGAAAACTTGTCTCACAGTCTTTGTTCAACATAAATGATTTAATTTCTTACTCCTGAGCCTTGTTTATTGGCACGTTACGCGAAATTTACTTGAATAAAGATTCGGTTTCCGCATCAGTTCTATCTCTGCTTGTGAGAATCATATATTCCCTTTGTCGCCATCTATTTTCACCGTCTATTGAAAACTATTGAGAGTATCGTTGACACTATGAAGCAAGATTCATATTATAACCGCAACTTGGTTCAAAATATGCTTACAAGCTAGGGGCTCACACCCAATGGTGTAGCTACTACTACAACGTAAGGAAGTACATATGCATCCCAAAAGGATCCGTACAAGTATCAAAAGGAATTGATCGGTTTAGCACTTGGATCGATTCATAATATCTATTGAATTAGTTTTAACTAAACGATAGCATCCGGAACCATCTCTGAGGATTCTCCGACTTCTGCTCCGAGCGATGCTAACATCTGGTCTATGTTCTGTGGCTCGAATTCCGTAATTATATGGGGACAGTCTTTGCCAATATGCCCTGGTTCTCGGCATTTAGAGCAAATTGGTCTTACATTACAGGCAACACCGGGATGGTAATTCCCGCTGACTTCTGACTTAGGTTCTGTGACCTCTTCTTCGCAGCTCTCAGAGGACAATTCCTGCTGATGTGTCCAGGTTGTTGACACTTGAAACATATCAGCTTCCTAACACAGTCAGTAATTTGACAATGGTATTTCCTACATTTTGGGCATGGTCGGGGTCCCGTCTCTCCAGGGTTGAACTGCTGTTCAGTCTGAGCTACCTTCTTGCCTTTCCCTTGCTTTCTAAGCCAAGGCGCATTCCTTTTCTGTGTGGATATTTTGTGCCTAAGTCCATCATGACTTGATGCGCTCTTCTTGGCATTCCTTGATCTACGCAGCTCCTCTATGTTACATTCCATCAGACGGCAGGTTTCCAGTTGTCTCTCAATCTGCCTTTCTTGTCTTTCAGCTAGGAGGGTATCAATAAGTGTCTGCTGCTCTTCCAGCTTTTCTTTCATAGATGTTTGCTCCTTCAACTTTTCTCGTGGTTGTCCATCACCTAGAACTCGGTCTTGGCCTCCCAGAGTTCCAGTTCTTTGTAGATTTTCCATCTATTCTCCCTAAAAAGAACAACGGTCTTTTAATCTTCCAAATAAACCGGTAACGTACATAAAGTTTATGGTAGGATGTGTGATAATATTTAGCTAGTTATCCAATTCTAGCCTTTACGAATGATTTTAGAGAGAAGTAGACATTGATCTTAAGTTTGCTCATCGAGGAGTTTATTTGTTTGTTCTGTTCAGAGACGATTTCGAGAAAAGGAGGACTTTGCTTCTGAATCGAAAAGCCCTAAAGCGAAGAAATTCGTTTACTCAAGGCCTAAGACATGGCTTTCCAAAACTGGGGATTTCATGGAGTTCTGCTCTTTACGGTACATGTCTAAAAAGAACGAGCCGTCCTGCTATAAATGCGAGGAAAGAATATGGAAATAAGAGGAAGGTAAGGATCAAGGTGTTTAGGGATGGTTACTCCATCATTCCATTCGCCTCAGTCATAGAGAAATGCAACTGCTCTGCAACCTTTACTGTTACGCTTAAGAACATTTCTTATCGCTTTTAGTGTAAAGACCTGGTAACGATCTTGAACGATCACTGCTTCTAGCAGAGTTATGTATAGATTCAGAATTTTTGTTGGTTTGTTCTTTTCGAAACGGTACGAAACACGTATCTGGAGTTCCTCTACATGAGTCAAATACTGCATGTACTAATCTCGATTGGTCTCAGAGTTTCATCCGTCGTGACTTAGCTCCACGTACAAGCTTTGTGCTAGGATAGAACTATCGTCTAGTACAAACGGGCGACTATCAGAGTTATCAGAGTGAGTTATCAGAATTCGTGTCGGAACTGATTTTCAAGATCTATGATCCCCTAGGTAGTCAAAATTGTCGTCGGTAGGCGACATTACCAGGGTTATCAGGGTTATCAGAGCTACTCGAAACTGATATCAGAGCTATCAGAGTTATCGGAGTCTGATATCAGGGCTATCGGAACTATCCGAGATTGATAACAGGGTTATCGGGACTATCAGATGTTGATATAGGGATTATCAGAGGTATCGGAGATACTGATATCAGGGTTATCAGGGTTATTGATGATATCAGGGGTATCTAATATCGGCATAGGTCCAGGCGGTGGACACACCGACTCTAGATTTAATCTTAACCCTATCTTACGGATATATGCGCGGTACGCTTTCTTCGACCGTAATATTTTATGCAAAGGACCTCATTTCTGTCCATCTTTAGAACATAACACTAGAGTTATATCAGTACTCATTTTCAAAATATGCTCAAAGGCTTTGAACCTAACTCCGTTAACCGAACAGAATGGCCAGGTAAGTGTCTACCATGGGGGCCTCACCGGGTTAGCGGCGACTTATGGCACACCCACGTAGACTAGCCTTGCCTTCGGCACCAAACTATCCGTATTAACATAGTCAGATCCATGTCAGGAAAACTGCTCTAATACCATAAAGTGTAACATCCCAATTTCAGAGCCAATTTTTTTTTTAAAAACATCAGAGTAGAGCATCGGCGGAATAAAAACATTGAGTAACTGATTATAACAATAATGGTGGCGTATCTGCCTGTTCATAAAGATTAATACATTATCTGATTATGACTTTATATCTCATCGGCCGATCATTACTCGGTCTTCACGTGGTCTTCATCTTCATGTGTGATGTCTGCTCTGCTTACTCTTACCCTCCGTCCATGGTCTCTCTCCAGACCTTGATGTGATGCTATAGTAAGAGCTGAGATCCAACGTTCATCGGATCTCAGGTAATGGTTAACCTCATGCTTATATAACACTTTATGTTTCAACAGATATTTCTATGATTACAGCAATGATATATATGATCATTCAATAACAACTGCCCTACAAGCAAAGTTATGTGTCTGCACTTTTAAATGTGTGCCACGATGTACTGTCGTGTCCGTAGCGCTAGGAAAACTATGACGGCATTATAAGTATAACCCGTAAGCTGTAAGTGATTATCTAAGTTTATTACCTTAGTCACTGTGCATGGCCCAGAACAAAGTTCCACCCATGGCTTATGAAATTATCCGAACCATATATAAGCAAACTATAAGCATCAGAGTTAGTATTACAGTACGCCGCGAACGTACCTTCGTTTGATGGTACTTCGGTACTTTTGACGGAAATGGCACGTTTACGAAAAACGGTGAAACGTCCAACAGCGGCACTTCGGACAGCGTAACGGCAGCAAATCAGAGTTTTTGATGTCCTATAAGAGTAATATCACTTTTATTAGTGATTTGACAACATAACTGGCATTTTAGGTAAAAATTACCATTTTGCCCCTATACCCCTAATTGGCGGAATTTCGCAGCACTTCGTTACTCTTACAAATTTTCTTCCCGAAATTTCGCAGAACTTCGACGCAACTATGATTTTCGAAAATAATGACTAAAATAGCCCTCCCATATGATACCCAAATCATACTTGAAATTTAAAGGCTATTCTAACATTATAACCTCTACTTTTGAAAAACTGCGAAAGCTTCAACTTTTAGGCGACTCGATCCCTACTATGTTTACACCTCTGCATATTTTTTCAACGCAAACAAGGCTCTAAAACAAGAGTAGGAATCTCGTCCCCTACTTCCTAAATCTAACAATTCTACTAACTACCGAACTAAAGACTAAAGACTAAAGACTTACCCGTTGAAGATTTCCGGAAAATTCTACAGGGCTTCGCTGCAAGATTTCCAAAGCACTGCTCTCTTCTTTCTCTCTCTAGCTTTTTCGGCCAAGAGCAAGAAAGGGAATGGTGTGAAATTTGTGATGGAGGGGGGGGTATTTATAGGGTTTTGAAGGGACAAGGTGGGAATTTCCAATTTGTTTACTTTATGCCCGGTCTACCAGATTTTCCCCGATCGGTACCCGATTCGCGTGATTTCGGAGAAATTTCAAAATTCTGGATTTACAACTTTGAAGACATGTTCTCACTTACTAGAAATGTCCAAGTTAACCTAAATTTCGATTCCATATGGGGCTCCAACTGTCAGTCTGAAGTTCCTCGAAAAACGTGTGCGTACGGGTCGATTTTAAACGCTTTTCTGGAAACATCATCCTCTTCAGAAAAATTCACTGATTCCAAATATGTCAAGATAAATTCAAAATCATGCCTAGATCTTGAGTTAGAATTTATTTTCTCTTTATCCAAAAATATACCTATATGCATTTTTCCCTATTTCGTTTTATTAGGAAAATGCACAAACGGCCTCGAATTAACTTAGGAAGAGGTCACTTGAAGGTAAAAACTCACTGATCAATATTTTACCTTGACTTTGGAGATCCCATTCCTAGATCTCCAGATAGGATCCGTTTCCTAATTTCTAAATTACTATTCATCCCTTTTTACTTTAATTAATTATAATATATTATATTATGCAAGTTGCAACATTATTTTCATTTCATTTTTATTTATTTTTCTTCCTTTCTTGGGAAATATTTCGGCTGCCATCATGTATATATCATATATATATATATATTTTTATTTTATTTTTAATTAATTATTTAATTATTATTTTAATTATTTTTACCAAATTTTCATAACTTTTTCCTATTGGTCCAAACTTGTATTTAGGCTCAAAAATACCTAAACTCAACTATTTTTCTCCATAATTTCCAATTAATTAGTAAATATATTTTTACTAATTTTAAGCCAATTACCACTAATTTTTGAGTTTTACATAATTATTCCTGAATTTCCTTTACTTAAGCTTAAGTAATTAGCCAATAATTTCCTAATTAATTTCTTATCATTAGTTGATAATTTTATTAATTAGGATGCTTCATTACCTCATAACTTTTGTATTGACATCTTTGTTTTCATGTCTCTTGCATTATCTCAGCACTTACAGGGGTATTACAGTCATTTCCTTACTTTTTGAGTATTCTTCTACAATTTTTCCAAGTTTGTAACTTATTAAATTACCTAAATTAGGGACAATATCCTTCCCTATTTCAAATAGATTTTTACTTGCTTCTTTTATAGCTTTCACAATTTTCCTAAATATTTATGTCCCTTAGGGGCATTTTGGTCATTTGGCACTTTGACCCTTAATTTCTCTAATTTCCAAGAGATTTTTCCTTAGAAAATAAGATAATTATATTTTATTATTTGATATCCCATATTCACCTATTTTTTTATAGGTATAATCTTACCAAATTATAATATAGATTTTTAGGGTATTACAAAGGTTAACCGTTACCTGAGATCCGGTGCGGATCTCAGCTCTTAACATAGCGTCAGGGTCGGGAGGACCGAGGAGAGAGGGAAGCAGCAAGCCTAGAGACCCGGCAGGAGATTTCTTTTTGTTGTTGTTGTTTACCTTTGAAAACTCTCGGTTATTGAACCGTCTCTGTAATTAGCCAGTGGGCATTTTGAATATATATATCAGTTACTCTTCCGCTCCGATGCTCTACTCTGATGAAAAAAATTTTATACTGCTTTTGGAAAACAGGATGTTACACTTTCACTTTCTGTTTTTCTTCTTTTCTCTCACACGTCCTCACTTTCTTTCTTTTTTCCCCACTTACATGAACAACCCCCCTCTCTTTCTTTCTATTCTCTTTCCCCCCACTTCCTCATGTCCTGTCCTCCTATTTTCTTTAGCTTGTTTCTTTCTTTTCTTTTTCATTAGAGATAAGATTATAAACTTGACCCGTAATCACTCACTTATAGAGGTATTTTCACGAACTTACGTCCACTACTTTTGATGTATTGAATATCCAGTTTCCAATAAACAAGTGCCACTTGTATCTTTTCGCAACATTATTGTTAACGGAGTAATTCATCGTTAATCTTTGACTCTTCATTCAGGAATGCACCACATATTTTGTTCGGTCAAGAGACATCATCCTTATCCATTTCCGAAGGATTCCATCTGTCTACACTCCGCCATATATTTTTTTAAGTGAATAAATTATATCCATATTTTACTCAATTTAGAATTCTCAAGCATAAGTTGTATCATTTGCATCATCCTCAGAAGGTAGGGACAAAATCAATAGCCACCTCTGCTTCCTTTACCGATCATCATTTACGGAAGTTTCCTCTGAGATCGAAACTCAGTTACAATAATGAAGTACAGATGTCACTTTTTTATTGGAAAATTGGATATTCAATGTATCAAGTACTGGAAATATTTTTTTTCCTTTTCACATCATTAGGCAACAACACCATTCGATTTCTTTCTTTTTCTTTCCCCCTTTTCTCTCACATCCTCTCCTTTTATTTTCCTTTTCCCTCCTCTCTTTTTCTTTCCTTTGTTTCTCTTTTTCTTTTCTCTTTAAAGATCGCCACCCTCACCCTCTCTTATTTTTCTTCTCCCCCCCTCTCTCTCAGTCCTATCCTTCATGTTATTTTCAGCTTTTTGAAAATTACTTTAGACTTTTTGGTTTCTCATTTACACTTCCTTTTGAAATAATTATGATTTAAAGGAGATTTTGATTATCTTTCAGCTGGGTAATTTAAAATTTCACCAATTTGAATCATATCCCCATGGGATATGTTAAAAACGTTTTAGCTTTGGTAATTATTTATTTGATGTTGATTCCTTGAACTAACATCATTTGTACGTAATTACTATATAACAATGTTGAATGGGCTTTATATCGTTTGGGATGGAGTCTTTTAAGCCTTGTGATGCTATTTGATTAATTGAATGATAAGCATAGGTGTCTCGTAGTTGATGTGTTACAAATCTCAATTTAAATAGTTAAACAAGGACACATGAAGGTTGAAGTTAATGGGTTTCTCTTGCCATTGACAATAGTGGATGCGGAGGTGCCATTCGAAATAAAATTAAGTGTGGATTTGTGGTTAGTATGACTTATGCAATGCCCCTTGCTATCAAAAAAGTTAAAAGGAATTTTAAATGGTTTTGACTTAGGCCGGTAAAAAGGTTGTATAGTGTTATGGACCTATATTAGGCCCACTTACAGATCAGCCCAACAAGGGGTAATCTACATCAAGATCCTAACCAACCTATGATTAAGGCTACATTCTATACGTCAGAACCCTTGCGTGTAAATATCTTGAAGGTAATGTTTTCTTAAAAATATATATATAGAAAACCTTATAAAATAAAACATTCACATCATACTAACACACATTCATCTCAATGACCTTGTGGCTCAGCCGCTAGTGAGTGGCCATAGCTGCTGTCATGTACTAAAAAATGAAAAAACTAAAATTTTATATTATTATTATTTTAAATATATGCTAAAAATATTTAGATAACTAGCCTTCTAATTAAGTGTTTATCGAGTTTAATTATTTTAACTATTTTTTTTCTTAATATGTGTAATACCCTATCAGCCTCGCCCTCTCGGGTGGCAAGTAGCGTGATAGCTTTAATTAATACCGATATTCATTAGAGTATTCAAATGTAGTCTATACGCAGTAGTGTGGCAAAGCAGAAATAGTACAATATACTGATAAAATAACAATTTGATTACATACCAGAAATTCACATAGAATCTAAACACATTATAGACAGTTAAATTATCACATTGACATCCCTCAATTCTTTGGCATTCCCCCCACTGGTTTGTCTTCAAGCAACCTTCCTTTCAGGATCTCGTGTCACACTTCATTCCAGTGCACACCTACTAACTGGTAGTGGAGGGTGAGATTCTGGGGAATCTCAGTAGCAAACAACACCAAACAATGCTTGCAAGATAAATGCTAGTGTATGAAATACTTTCCTTGCTTAGGCTCATGCCAACATAATGACATTTCTGCATACTCAATGCTTCTTGCATCATACTCATGACCATAGTAAAATTAGAAACAGAGCCACAACCATTCAAATATATTAAACATAAACAAGTAAGCATAGCAATCATACACATTAATTAATACACAAGCAATAATATCAAGTACATGCAACTCACTAGAAAGAACGTCATTATTGATTTTGCTAGGAAATATTATACCAAAAATCAAAAGAATGCCAGAAACTTTAGTACAATAAAATAGGGGAAAGATTAGGAAGAAAAATATATTATTATTATATCTGTGTCTTATAGTATATATATTTTAGATCAGGGAATAGACTTTTAACTTTAATTTGCCTTATAATAAAGACATGAATATTTAATTGTCATTCTCAATATTAGTATATTTTAAATTTGATTAATATAAATATGAAGATTACTTAGATTGTAATTTTGTCAATGTTTTGATCTGAAAAGGAAAATAATTCATTATTTGGTCCCAAATTGTCATTTCCCCGTAAATTTCTATGGGGGAAAAGTAGTGTGAAATTCCCGTCCATGGGCCCTTGACTCCAAGCAGTTTTCCATCTGTTCTCATTAAACGAACATGTCTTTTAGGCAAATGACTTTGGAGTTTAGTTGTAGGTAAGCTCCCATTAATTCTAAGTATGATATCGTTGGTTTAATCTCACTTTTAACCTTTATTTTTATTAATATTTTTCCTTCTAATAAAAAAAAAATCATAAAAAAGCGTGTGAACCATGGAAGAAAAGGTATGAAAGTAAAAAAGGAAAAAGAAAACAGATTTGTGACAATGTGAAAAGTACAGCCACTAGCAAATTAAAGTTCCGTCGTAGAATTAGTCAAGGCTTATGATTGCAAATGGTTGTTATGGCTAAGGGATCCAGTTTCTATGCTCATCATCATTATGGTGAGATATATTCCCTAAATATGATTTCAATGGTCTAAGTATATAATTTTCTGTTGATTATTTTTATATAATTTTTTCCCAAAAACTGACAATTAAGATATTATATTATGTTAAATTTTGTAATATTTAAAATATTATTTAAAAAATAAATCCGGACATTTGTAAATTAATTACTACCTCTGGTCCTAAATATAGGACAAAGTTTGTAGTGCAATTTGGAAAATGGAAAGATGCTTTTGCTTTTGTAAAGAATTCTCCACCCTCCAAGTTTGGATGCCACTTTTGCATTAGATGGTGGTTCATCCCTTATAGGAAATGAATTATATCTCTATTAATTATGTTTATTTACTTTTTTTTTAATAAATTGATGAGTTCTCTCACTAATGTGATGAATACACATAATATGTTGAGTGTCTCGCTGGGCAACCAATTTGGGTGCTCATCACTTTATTATACTTACTGTTTTAATATGGCATGCACTCTTCATTTTTGTGCTTAGCACTATACTCCTTCTAAGCTTTATTGTAAAGTAAAATTAATTACTTTACAGCTTTTAAAGATTGCACTAGTGCAAAAAAGGGATTTAAGACCGTCTCATTTAGAGCGGATCATCGACGCCCCGCTCTTAAAGGTGTGACCGGTGGCAGTTTTGTAAATAAAAAAAACTTCTTATACGCTAAAGTGCTTTAAGACCGCCTCATTTAGACCGGACTAACGAAGGACCGCTCCTAAAACTATGACCGGTGGCAGATTTGTAAATTTAAGGAACTTCTTATACTTGATCATTTTTTCATAGGTCTTATCCAGACCTGTTAAAATAACAACCGGTCTTAAAAATGTTATTAAAAAAATTGAAATATCAATTACTTTTGGAGAAATCTCATACAGCCAGACTTATATTTTCTACACTCCAAACTTAATACGGAAAAATTAAAATATGAAGGTATTAAAGTTTTAAGACCGAACATATATAATAGACGGTCTTAAAAGTTAGACCTTTAAGACCGGACATAAATCACGGCCGGTACTAAAGTTTAAATAAAAAAATAATTAATGTTAAGACCAGAGTTACAGAATGACCGGTCTTAAAAGTTAGACTTTTAAGACCGGACATAAATCACGGCCGGTACTAAAGTTTAAATAAAAAAATAATTAATGTTAAGACCAGAGTTACAGAATGACCGGTCTTAAAAGTTAGACTTTTAAGACCGAACTTAAAATCAGGCCGGTACTAAAGTTTACATAAAAAATTAATTAATTTTAAGACCGGAGTTATATAAAGACCGGTCTTAAAGGTTAGCTTTTAAGACCGTATATACTCATTTGTCCGGTCTTAAAAATGAAGCGCCAAATATACGTTTCTTCACGCGTAAGCTTTTGTCACAATCACTGAAGAACCCCTGTTCACATTGCGAAACCTTCCTGTTGCATTACCTCTCTTCCTCGCCCCACGTACCGTTAGCCTCTGTTACTCCCTCATTTGCTCAGGAATTCCTCTCACTTTCTTGAAAATGAACGGTGAAAACGATTCCAATCGTGTTCCTGGAACTCCAGATACTGCTTTGACTGGTGTGGGTCAGACGAACGAACCCTCTTCATCTCATAATGAGCATCCTCAGCGCCATGCACGCCGTGGTAGAAGCGGCACACGAATGAGGGAGGTTTCCCTTAGTCGAAATTCCGGGACGAAGCTCGATATTCAGTTTGATGAAAATTTGCAACCTTTCGGTCCTAATAAAACCAAATATACTAGTTTTGTCGGTGCTCTAGTACGCAGCAAGGTTAGCATCTTGATTGATGAGTGGAAAAATGTAGACCAAAGCACAATAAAGGATCCTATTTGGGGCACTATCCAGCTTACATACACCGTCCCTGACTCTGAGAAGTTGAAAGACTCAACATTGTCTTATTGTGTTGAGCGGTTCAGGAAGTTTAAGACCTTTATAGCTAACACGTATATTTTTGCCGAGGTGAAGCCTGACCATAAACCCTGGCACAAGTACAAATTTATTGATGAACAAATTTGACAACAATTTGTTCAGCTGCGGACCAATCCTGAAGATCTGGTGAGTTTATATTTAGTTTTGTTTTCACTTTTGTTTGCTTATTAACCTGTGTGGATATGTGAATGTTATTGTGTACATCTAATCCTGTTAGTTAAATGGTTTGGTGTGTGAATAGAAGTATACATTTCCTGCGATTCTGCAACTCCATTTCCTTTGGTTCTCCCAATTTCTTCTACAATGCTACATCTTCCTTAAGTAAAATGTTGAATCTTGATGAAGTGAATTTGACTAATGTTTGACGTTCATATCAAGCAGAAGTTCTCTAATTTTTGTTAGTGACATGGCTGGAATTCATAATTGATAGTTGTTTTCAATCCTGATTCACAGAAAAGAAGGGAAAAATACCAAGAGATCGGGAGAAAGAATGATTGCCCACACAGGGCTTCTCGCGGCAGATATGAAAAGGTCGAAAAAGATTTGATGGCAGCCAAGCGGAAGAGATTGGAAGATGAAGCTGAATCCAATCCTTCCGCGGTAGTTGACCAGCCACCATCTCCAATACGTCGAGAGGGGTTGTGGTTGTATATTCGGCAAAAGCCAAGCGGCACCTACACGAGTGAACAAACTCGTGTAGTTGCTGAAAGAATTGTAAGTATCAATATTTTCATTTTTTACTTAGTAAACATGTTTCATTACTAAGCTTCTCGTTATCTGTATCTTACAGGAAGATCTTAAAAAGAAGGAAGCAGAGGGATCTTTTACGTCGGACGGGAGGAATGATGTTCTGACCGTTGCGACCGGAAAACCAGATCACTCGGGGCGTGTAAGGGGGATGGGAGGACGGGTAGGCCTAAAGCAATACTTTGGTAAATCCAAACGCCACAGACAAAGTATGGTTACCGGGAGGAGATGGATCTGACGCTTGCGGCCAGAGAAGCTACATTGAGGGCAATGTTTCAAGCTGAGATGAGCAAGATGAAGGAGGAGATGGATCAGAAAATGAAGTGTCTCCTGAGCTCTCGGCCAGAGACCAGTGTTCCCTTGACACCTTCAGCTGCACATATGCAGCAGAGCACTAGAGGAGCTGCATTGTTGGACGATCGAGCAACTTTGTCATCGTATGTGGAGGATAGTGATAGTCATAGACAATTGGTTGCTAAAGGGACTGTCCACAACTTCGGATCAACCTGTACACCACCAACAAATGGATGATGAAGAAGTCGAGTGTCAGTTGAAGAGGTGATCTTTGATGCACCTGTCCCTCTCCCAACTGATGAGCTGAAGATTGTGAGTGATGTCAAGGGAACCTTCATCTCTTGGCCAGTGAAACTTGTAGATGTCTCTACTCCTCGTCAAGCTCCATTCCCTCGTCAAACTCCATCCCTCCTCAAGCTCCACCCCCTCATCAAGCTTCGTCCCCTCCTCAAGATCCACCCCCTCATCAAGCTTCACCCCCTCCTCAAGTTCCATCCCCAACTGCTAACTTGACGGCCAAGGAAAAAATATCTGATTTGGTAGTCAACAGATGGTTTAAAGATAAATCGTGGCCTGCCAATGAAGTAGTTGGCCTCGATCATCCTCAACCGCTTTGTGTTGATAATGAAGATGTAGAGTCCATGCTGCTTCCTGGACAGCAGGTTACTAGTGCATGTGTTCAAGTATTTATTAAGTAAGTATCTTCTTCCTTGATTACATAATTTAAATACACCGTTTAGACACACATACATATATACTAATTCCCTGATTGATGTCATTCTTGTAGGTGCATGCATGAGAAACTTGTTGAACAGGGCAGAATAGAGGATTTTGGATTCTTGTGCCCAGTGTATGCAAGTACAACATCCAAGGAATTGAGACAGAAGTACATATCAAAGAGGGTGTGCAAAGTGTCAAGAAAGGTGTACTTGTTTCCACACTGGCTCGGGTACATATATATCACAATTCTTGTCTGCAATTCACTTAATTATGCTACATATATCACTGAGTACTTTACTGTTGTATTGAAATTTCAGCAACCACTATCAGTTGGTCGTCATGAACATGGAGTCGCATTTTGTTATCTTCTTATGCTTCACTCACAGTGATCCATCGACTACGTTGAAGCAGATCATCAACAAGTAAGAATGTCATTTTGATTGTCTTGTCTGAAATCTCTGTTGTGAATTTTCAGTGAACATTACTGATAAATTTGTGATTTTGATGATAGTGGCATGACGACCTTCCAAAGAACGGTAAAAAAGGCGTGGTGGGTTTGATCTCAAAGACCCTAAATGGTACCAACCAAAGGTTAGTACATATTTGGACATGGCATAAGCTGTCTTGTGAACTTGGTCGTAAGCTATATATGCTCTTATATATTTCTTGTTCTTTTTAGACCCGTCGGCAACCGCCAGAATCGAACTTATGTGCCCTTACGTCATGAAACACATATATGATATTGTGACGGAGGGAAAGACTAAATTCGGTGCAAAGGTAAAATGTTATGGCTGAATTCAGTCACTGATGGCTTAATGTTACATATGAAATATGCACGTAATATGTTATTTCTGTTTCTGTCTTTGATGTTACAGAGGTTTGCCTGTGAAAAGCCATTTGATGATGATGAAGTGGAGCACATACGCCATGTGTTTTGTGAATATCTGTATAAACTGGTCTTAGAAAAGCTAAGTGAGGACAATAATTAATGTCCTAAATTAATTCATTTGTAAATAATATATGTTGTAGCAACAATATAATAGCCTTCTGTACATACATTTGTTTATTTTTTCGACTAGCTAATTCATTCATTTGTAAATATAACACAATGCAATTCAATAATAAATTTGTTTATTTTTTCGAACAATTTGTGTGTGTCCATTTTGGGTTTCTGAATGAATGGGATGGTGGATAAAGCTATTTAATTAGTGCTTGAAATTTGAGATACAAGCGGATGTTGTAAATGAGCCATAAGAGACTCTAAAAAGTATTGGCGACTTTTAGGACCGTATATTTGTTAAAAGTCCGGTCCTAAAGGTCTTCGTCCATTTTAAGACCGTATATTTAAAAAATATCCGGTCCTAAAAGTCTTCGTTTAATTCTAAAGAGTATGGGTAGACTTTTAGGACCGTATATACGTCAAATATCCGGTCCTAAAAGTCTTCGTCTTCTAAAACAATATGGGTAGACTTTTAGGACCGTATATATGTCACATATCCGGTCCTAAATGTCTCTAAAATATACGGCTAGAATTTTAGGACCGTATATTTAATTAATATCAGGTCCTAAAAGTCTTCGTAAAATTCCAAAGAATGTGGTTAGACATTTAGGACCGTCTATTTGTTAGGAGTCAGGTCTTAAAAGTCTTCGTTTATTTTAATAGTTTGCTGAAACTTTTAGGACCGTATATTGTTTAATTGTCCGCTCCTAACTTCAAATTTTTAAAATAAGGCTTAACTTTTAGGACCTTGGATTTGTCATATGTCCGGTCCTAATATTCTTCCTTTAAATAGAGTTCGTGACTGGTTTTCAGACAAATCATTAGGATTCAAGACAACCGAGTTTCTGGCGTTCTTCTCAGGTTTTGTGCTTCGTTGTCCTCGTTTTCACTTAACCTGGATGTGGAGATCATCATCGGTGTCCCTTTTCTTTGTCCCTTTCTTTTTGTCGAAAAAAGAAAGAAGATAACGAAAAGGACACTGAAAATGTTCACACCAGGGTAAGTAAAGAGGACGACAATGATGGTCCAAACTTGAGAAGAATCGTCACTCTATTTGTTTTTGTTCGAATAAGGTAAACAATGTTTTTTTGTATGGTCGTAACTGTTAACTTTATTCGCAAATTTTTAATGTTGATCACCACGAAGAGGACAATGTTTTGTTTGTTTCCTTTTTGTCGGAAAAAAGAAAAGAACATCATAAAGACAAGTACAAGGAAAGCGATTGGGATCTAAACATTTTATTTTATTTCTATTTTATTTCTGGCTTGTGAGGCAGCGTAGTACAAAAAAAAACATAAATATTTCTAATCCTCCCCATCGTTGTTGGAGGGGAGGGAAGGGTCGGAGACGTCGTCATCAGAGGTATGGTACTCAACGTCATTGGCGTCGAGTACCGCGTTCAGCTTGTTGTTGACGGCGTGATAGACCTGAAATAGTTGGCCCAAGCGTCGGTCTATATGATCGACGCGGGCTATCAGGTGCTGCAGCAGCTGCCAGAAGTTCAGGTTCGGAGGCAACGGAGGAGGATATGGAGGTGCCTCAGGATTTCGCCCAGCAGGAGGACCTCGTCATGGTGGAGGAGCCATTACGGTGGAGGTTGTAGGAGGAGATGGAGATGAATGTGAAGAAAGTAAAGTAACAACGGGTTTAAATAGAGAACCCATCCTAAACAATGTGAAACATCGGAAACATTAATGAGGAGACGCATAGTTCCTCGGAATACGAGAGACGCCTAGTTGGGAAGTTTGTGTGGAAGCCGAAGAGACTCTCTCGAATCATTCATTGAAAAGAAATTGAATTAATAAAGAAATGAGTTTTAGGACCGGATAAAAGATAAAAAATCGGTCTTAAAAGTAATTGAATTTAAAGAAATGAGTTTTAGGACCGGATAAAATATAAAAACTCGGTCTTAAAAGTAATTGAATTGAAAAAATGAGTTTTAGGACCGGATACAAGATAAAAGGTCGGTCTTAAAAGTAATTGAATTGAAAAAAAAAAGAGTTTTAGGACCGGATACAAGATAAAAGGTCGGTCTTAAAAGTAATTGAATTGATTTGAAAAAATAAATGACTTTTAGGACCGGATATTTATATAAATACGCTCTTAAAGTAGAAACACTAAATTCATTTGTACCAATTAACTTTATCATCACCAGATGCGTATCTCTCCTGCTCTCTGTCCTTATTAACTCCTCACACGAACTCTCTGCCCCAACTGGTCAAAGCCTCAAACAATGGTTAGATACAAGCAAACTGCTCGTAGGGGTACTCTTACACCTCAAGCTCGTGACATGGTTAGATCGGTATACGGTGCGCCTCCTCCAGCGAGAGTGCGTCCTATTGTGGCCGAAGGGTCTCGGGTCGTTGGACCCATTGTTATTTCCGATGATGAAGAGATTTCCGCACCCCCCTCGGTCCTTTTGCCTGAAGGGTGGAATATCACCTAGAGGGGGGGTGAATAGGTGATTACAAAATTCTTTCGCTAATTGCTCAGTCACCCACACAACAGATATAAATCAAGGCAAAGTAAAGATAGAGAAGAGGAGATTGACACAGAGAATTTATACTGGTTCGGTCCAAATCTTGACCTACGTCCAGTCCCCAGAAACACTCCGGGATTTCACTATCTTACCCAGAAACACTCTGGGACTTCACTCACCCAGAAACACTCCGGGATTTTACACTTGCCCAGAAACACTCCGGGACTTACAATCACAATTACACACTCTGCAAGATGATCCTTCACTCGGACTCACTCCCCCTTACAAGTTGTAATTGTACTCCCTTACTTAAGGTTCCAAAAGCTTAGTGACCTCCTTCTTCACCACATCAATGATAAGAGGGTTAAGGTGTCTCTGGGGTTGCCTCACCGGCTTAGATTCCTGTTCCAAAAGAATCTGATGCATGCACATAGAAGGGATGATGCCAACTATGTCAGCTAATGTCCACCCAATGGCTTTCTTGTTTGCCCTCAATAAGCTTAGCAGCTTCTCTTCTTGATCGAGCAAAGATTATTTGCCACAATGATCGGCAACTGCTCATTCACCTCCAGAAATGCATACTTCAGGTGATCTGGAAGGGATTTTAACTCTAGTTTGGGTGGTTGCTCAGTGGAGGGAAAAAGCTTGGGTGGTTGTTGCAACAACTCTGATGCCATCACACTAGAAATGCCTGAAACCACATTCAAAGAAGAAGAAGAACTGTGGCTATACAGCTCAATGTTAACATCAGAATTTAGCTTATCAAAATCAGAAGCAAGCTCATCAAAATCAGAATTAGGATGCACATCAGGATCAGGATGAAGCTCAAATTCAGAATCAACATCAGAATCCACAAGAATGCAGAATCACTAAGCAAGTCAGAATCACCAAATAATGCAGCATTAACCAAGTTAGTGAAAACAGAGCACTATTCATTATTAACACATGCAAAAATGGGAGAATAACTCACAGATGAAAAATCAGGATAATCAGCACACCAATCAGCAAGAACATCATCCACAGCGTCATCAATCACATCAATGCAGAAAACAGAATGCTCTTCCCTAAGATGTTTCATGGCATCAAAAATATTGAGATTCACAGATATATCACCAAACTCCTTGGAAAGAGTACCAAAATACACATCTATCTTAGTCCTAACTGTTTTCATGAAAGGCCTCCCTAGAATGATTGGTGATCTACTATTAGAAGACTCAGCCTCCATATCTAAGACATAGAAATCAGCAGGGAATATCAATTCATTAACATTGACCAATACATCTTCAACCAAACCAGAAGGATGAGCATTACTCCTATTAGCTAACTAGACAACAACACTCGTAGGACGCAAGGGACCAAGACCAATAGATTTATAGATAGAGGCAGACATGATATTAATTGAAGTACCTAGATCTAACCTGCAATCATCAAATCTATAATTACCACTAAGGCAAGGGATAGAAAACGTCCCTGGATCTTTGCATTTATGAGGCATGGTAGGCTGGATGAGTGCTGATACATTCTGGTTCAAACTCACTCGTTCATTCCCCTTTAATCGCCTCTTGTTGGTTCACAACTCCTTCAGAAACTTGGCATACTTTGGAATTTGTTTGACTGCATCTAAGAGAGGGATGTTGATCTCTACCCTTCTGAATGTCTCTAGTATATCCTTCTCTTGTGCTTTTGCTGCCAACCTCTTGGATTGAACTGCTCTCTGAGGGAAAGGAAGAGGAATGGGGATGTCTTCCTCTTCACCTTGTTGCATTGTCTTTTTATTTTTAGAGTCAATCTTCACAGTTTCTGACTCTCTTTCTGATGTGGAAGTCACATCTGCATGGGTTAGGTTCCTCCAATTGTTTTCCTGCACAGTAGTGAGATAGCACTCACATTCCCCTTAGGATTGGGAATGGTTTGTGAAGGAAGAGTGTTGGATCCCTGAGGTTGTAGTTGGTTCAGTGATGTGGCCAATTGGCCAATTTGAGTTTGCAAACTCTGAATGGAAGTTTCAGTTTGCTGTTGGAACTGCATAGTGTTTGTGGCAAACTGCTTTATCATATCCTCCAATGAGGAACCACTACTACAAGCCTGTTGTTGTGCCACCTATGGAGGTGCACATATGGCTAGTCAAGGAGGTGGTGCTGGCAAAGGAGGTGCAGATTGTTGTTGGAAAGTTTGTACTGTCTCTGCTGGTAATTCCCAGAATTCTGTTGATACTAGTTACTCTGGTTCTGATTTTGGTTCCAGCAAAAGTTGGGGTGATTTCTCCAACCAGAATTGTAAGTATTGGAAAAGGCATTATTCTGCTGGTATTGTGGCTTTCCTGGAAAAACACCGACTGCAGCTACTGACTGGTCTTCGTAAGTTGGATCATGCAAGGTAGGGCAAGAGTCAGTAGAATGATAAGGGTCAGAACAAAACCCACAGGAGTACCCAATCTGAGGAGGGGAAGACTGTACTGTCTCTACCACTGCCAATTGCCTCACAAGGGAAGTCAGATCATCAAGTCTAGTCTCTAATATCTGAGAATCGTACTAGATTGGAGGTGCTTGAATATGGTAAACAGGAGTACTATTGGCTATGGTTCCAAAATGATGAGAGTTATCTGCCATAATGGATATCAAGTCTCGAGCATCTTCAGGTGTCTTGTTACTCATAGTCCCACCGCTAGAAGCATCCACCAACCCTTTGTCTACCGGCAGCAGACCATCATAGAAATAGGTAATCAAGTCTTTTCGGTTATTCGGTGGTGTGGACAGCTTGCACATAACCTTTTGAACCTCTCCCAATACTCATGCATAGTCTCCCCGGTGGCTTTGTTTAACGTTGCCAATTTCCTTCTTGATCGCAGTTGCTCTTGAGGAAGGGAAATATTTCTCCAGAAATAACCTCTGAATATCAGTCCAACTCCCAATAGATGAGGGCTGAAGGTACAACAACCAATCCTTGGCTCCACCGTCCAATGAGAAAGGAAAAGCTCTCAGCTTGATATGATCTTCATCAATGGCTTGTGGTTTCATTGTGTTGCATACTACATGGAATTCCTTCAAATGCTTAATAGGGCACTCACGTGCAAGACCATGAAACTTAGGCAACAAGTGTATTAGAAAAGATTTAAGCTCAAAGTTAGCAGCAAGGTCAGGATATTGGATGCACAAAGGTTGATAATTAACATCAGGTGCAACCAATTCCTTTAAAGTAGGACGATATGCCTGTTCTTCTGCCATAATGTCTGAGTTAGCAAAATTGCTACTAGAATCAGTGAAAACAATAAGACTATCATAAATACTATCATAAACACAATCAGAAAGATCAACAGAATGGACACAATCAGAATGGTCACAATCAGACTCCAGTTCAGTGTTCAGTTTGAAAGTGTAGCTTGAATTACCAAGAGGGGGTGAATTGGGGATTCTCAAAAACTTTTTGATTACTCTGTTTAAGGATATGAAACTGAAGATAAAACAGAGTATAGGGAGAAGAAGCAAGACACAAGAATTTATATTGGTTCGGTCCAACAACTTGACCTACGTCCAATCCCAAGACTCTCTGGGATTTCTCACTCACAATATTGATTACACACTCTGCACTCAAGAGTAATTCTCTCACTAGAACTTACTCCCCCTTAAAAGTTGTAATCAATAACCCAATCTCCAAGTCCCCTTGACTTGAGATACTTTACAGAAATGATTTAACAATCAGAAAACTCTCTCTAAGAGTAGATATGATAATCATTGAAGAATAAATGTATCAACAGATACTTTTACAAGAAAACTCAAAGAGTAAATGAAACTATGTTGATTTTCGTTCTTGCACAGGTTGGTTGTTGAGAAGACTTGAATGCATCTCTATTTATAGGTAGAGATCATTTAATGAGCGTTATAATCCCAATTATAACTGTTGGTGATGTTGGGAGATGATTAGATGAAGTTTTGGTCTTCTTCTCTCTCTACTCTTTGGTTAATTCAGCTTTGCAGAAATTCAGAGTTGACTCTCTGATTATTAATCTGTTGGAAGAGTAGTTTGCTGAATGTAGAAGGCAAGCATTAACTTCTCCAAAATGTGTGGAGAATGTTTGTCCAAAAGCATGCAAGGTTTCTGCACTTTTCATTTAATGTGCTGACATGCTTTATGCTTTTTGCTTAATCTCCATTTAATCCTATCTAAAACCATCTGAAACTCACTAACAAACTGATTACACATAGTTAGGAATAGTTACGAGTGATGGTATAGAATATTGAGATCAAACACAAACATTTCACAAGTTCGTTCAAATCGAAATTTAAATTCTGCAATGGAAACTCGAGTTAGTTCTTCGAAACTCGAGTTTTCATGTTTCAGTGAACTTTTAGTAAAAGACCGAAACTCGAGTTTCAATCCAAACTCGAGTTTTCTCTTCTCAGAGACAAATATCGCGATTTGGCATTTTGGACAAGCTTAGTGAACAGTGCAAAACTCGAGTCATTAAGTGACTAACTCGAGTTTTGGACTTTAGATGAAAAATCTTGTTTTAGTCCAAAAGCTCAAAACTGGAGTTTCCAAATCATAACTCGAGTTTTCAAGGGTTCGAATTTTGCAGAGCTCTCTGCCTGGCCAAAACTCGAGTTTTCAAAACTTGACTCGAGTTTTCTCATTCGTTGAAAACTTTGAGAACTTCTCTGTAAAGCCAAAACTCGAGTTTCGAAAACTTAACTCGAGTTTCCTCTTTTATGAGAAAACTTTGAAAAGCTTGGTCGATTTGAACATGGGAGTTTTCACAAGGTCAGAGACGAGCATTGTTCTCAGGTGATGAAAACTCGAGTTTTCTAAGGTTAACTCGAGTTTCCATAAAACGTTGGAAACTTAGAGAACTCTCTGTATAGCCTAAACTCGAGTTTTCAAATGGAAACTGGAGTTTTGGTTTCTTTGAAAAACTTGGTTGCTCTTTGTCTTGTCAAAACTCGAGTTTTCAAAATCGAACTCGAGTTTGCTTTGTCTGTGAAAAAACTCAAATGCTCTCTGTATGGCCAAAACTCGAGTTGTCAAACCTTAACTCGAGTTTTCCTTTCTTTATAAAAATTTGAGCATTTCTCTGTCAGGCCAAAACTCGAGTTTCCAAACTGAAACTCGAGTTTGCCTTAGACAGTAAGTTTTAAAACTTACAAAGACAAAATTTAACCGTGTTTACAATTGTCCGTTATCATCAAAACCAATAGAGAACTAACACAATTCAGTATTAATCCTATGACTTGTTAGCTTTTGATGTTTTGATGATCAAAATTATAAGTTATTAAATTAAGTTAAAAATGTAGTTTTCATGGTCTGCTCGAGCAACCCATTGATCATGCCCGAGCATCATCGGGATTCAGACTTAGAAACGCAATTGAGAGAATTCTGCTCGAGCAACTTACATAGCATGCCCGAGCAACAGAAGGTATATATCTAAATCGAGCAATCTTGCTCGAGCAAGAGAAATTCCTTGCTCGAGCAACGCCGAGGAAGAAGCAAATGGAATGCAAGTCAAAGTGACTTGCTCGAGCATGAAACATGGCATGCTAGAACACCATGCTCGAGCAAATAAGAAACGCCTACCCTCTTTATTCCTCCTAAGAATGATGTCTGCCCGAGCATAATATTTTTATGCTCGAGCAAAGACTAAGGCTTGCTCAAGCAATGTCTCTCCCCTCTTTATTTACATTGGCAAATTCTCGCTTGCCCGAGCATGATATATCCATGCTCGAGCAAAGGAAATAGGCTGCTCGAGCAGCATCACTTCGATAGTTCAACTTCGCCTCTATCTGAAGCTTGCTCGAGCAACCATAATGGTATGCTCGAGCAACAACGAAGAATCATGTTTTTGAGAGAGCTTGCCCTAGCATGAAAAACTTCATGCTCGAGCACCATGCTCGAGCAGACAAAAACACGTGCTCGAGCATCAGCGATAAAGGACATAATTTTGTCTATTTGAAAGTATCTTGCCCGAGCAAGCATGGGGTCATGCTCGAGCAAGGCACCTCTGTTTCTAAATCTCCGTCTGCGTAATCTGTGAAATCAATGCATCGATTCTAATACAACTTATTATTACTCATTACTCTTTCTAATTAAGTTTAATCAGTTTGCTAATAAGTTTCAGATGAGTTAAGCATGGATTAAGCATCAGATACCAAGAAAGCAAGATTGTGTTAGAAACGCATTAAATGCAGTTACCAAATCAGTTGATTTTCTCTGTAACAATACTCTGATCGGTGAAAGGATTTCTTCTACATTCCATCTACGCATTAAATGCTATTTCACAACGGGCAAAACAAAAGGAATGAAGAAGAATATCAAACGGGAATATCCACCTTGTCTTTTGAACGGCGAAGAACATTATCCGAGGTTTCACCATCTAACGAACATATTCATAAGTCACAACGGTTAATTCGTCAGGCTTCATCAACGATCAATTATTACAACATCTATAAATAAATGAAGCATTAAATGTCGTCAACTACCGAAACATCTTGCGCATTGAATTCGAGTCTACCAAACTTATTGTTTCTACTGTTCCATTAATATCCTTAGATATTTTCTAGCACTTCAATGATCATCAAAATCTACTCAGTGAGGAGTCTTCTGTTTTTAAAACACTTATTACATTTCTGATTGTGTAACTTAAGGTTGTGGAACCTTAAGAGTGGGTGTACGTTTACAACCAGTAAGGGGGAGTGAGTCCAAGAGGGAAAGGACCATCCTTGAGTTGTAATCGTGTTGTAATCGTGTTTGATAAGATTAGTGGAAATCCCAAGGTGTTCTTGGGGACTGGACGTAGACCAAAGTTTGAGGTCGAACCAGTATAAATTTTCTAGTGTGTATTTACTCATTCTGCCATAGTTCTCATTTTGTCTTCGTAAGTACCTTCAGAAAAAGAATTTAGAGATCACCTATTCACCCCCCTCTAGGTGATATTCCTCTTCATGACTTAGCCTAACAACTCTTCTAGCAGTAAGAATTGTTCTTTCTATTTCAGGATCAAATGGCAACAAATCTTCTGGATTAGTAGTATTCCTGGTACTCATGCAGCATACACACAAAGCAGAATTGGCAAACACACAGAATTACGAAACTGCCATCAAAAGTGGTAAAGCAGAATCTCAGAAATACGAAAATGCCACAAGAAAGTGGTAAAAAGTAGAAAAACCCTAAGAGAACACAAAAACAAAAACACAAAAGCAAAAACCTGTGTTAGAAATTAACCAAAACAAGTCCAAAACACTATCAAATGATTTTTAAAATTTATGGGACTTGGACAGGGCAACTCCTACACCATTGGGGAACCCAAAAATAAAATAAAAAACTTCAAAAATTGAAAAAGTGGTCTAAACGTTGGAATTTGGCTAAAATCTCAAGACCACATTGCTGTAGCAATGTATCTTGCTCTAAATACAATTTTCCTTCAGCTCACCAAAAATCAGCCCAATCGGAGTAAGTTAAACAATTTCTGAAATACCTGATATATCTGATGAGGGCCTTTTTGTCTTTAGCCTTGGGGTCCACAATCAAAAATAACCAAGGATTGCGTATAGGCAAACCTAGGATTGTTCTCTCTCTCGAGGAGCCTTTTATTGAATCCTAAGTAATCTAAATGCCATGCGAATGCAATTAAAACAAGGGGAAAAATTAGTTTTGACTTTTCAAATTAAAAAACTAAAATAGGAATGCAATTTTAATTAAATCCTAACTATTATTTTTGGTATTTTCTTTATAAAATGGAATGGAGTATGAAAATGAGTATGAATGCTCTTGGAAATGGAATAGTGACTATCATAGTTCAATTAAATATAGGAGTAAATTTTCACTAAGTCTAAATGAAAAACCTCAAGATACCACTTGAGTCCAATATTCCCAATCAATAGTAGCTCCTACTACCATAGCTAACTATTATCTCTTGAGATATTGTTTAAAACCACTTAGTGTGTGATTAGGATTAAATTAAT
This sequence comes from Acacia pycnantha, assembly GCA_025563575.1. Taxonomy (NCBI): domain Eukaryota; kingdom Viridiplantae; phylum Streptophyta; class Magnoliopsida; order Fabales; family Fabaceae; genus Acacia; species Acacia pycnantha. The sequence goes on from JAMWYP010000525.1 coordinate 130,045, forward strand.
GCAACTTGGTTCCTCTTCATATGAATGCGATACCACGCCACTCAATTAATCCAATTCAATCATACTATCTAACCATACCACGTAGGCAACACAATATCATTGAATCAATAAGGAAATACATATATATAAATCTAATTAACAAGCTACAAAATTCAATCCAATCACAAAGGTTCAAACCACAAAGTTATCCAACCGGGTAAACTAAGTCTCAACATTACAAAACAATATTCCTAAAACTAGGAAATTAAAATGTAATCAAGAGAAAATAGATTGAACAAAATACTCCCCTGTTAAGCTTTGAAACTCAAGCCTCTTAATCCACCCCAATAAGAAAAATGAATTAGCCACACATGATCACTGAAATCAGTTGCAACGTCCAGCCATGAATAAAACTAAGAGAGGGAAATGGTGGAAGGCAATGGAGGATAAAACAGAGCACATGGACGACAGTGGTGAAGATGCAAGGTGTTCTTCGCGGCGCTGTGCTCTCCTCCTCTCTCTGGTCTATTCTGGCTCTTCAGTGGTGATTGAGGTAGACAGTGGATGAAGGAAGGAGGTAGCTCGCCGACGACCGTCGTGGAGGAGGAAGCTGCCGGCGAGGGTGAAAGGTGAAGGAAGATCGAGGAAGAAAAGAGGAAGAAGAACAAGGTCGATTGTTCTCGTTCGTTCTCTCTCGCGGCCGCTGTTCTGTTTCTCCGGGTCTCTCTATTAATCAATTCTAGATCCCCTTTTTGCAGCCTGCAATAGCTGAATCCAAACCTAATTATTCCTTGGTCAAAGCGCAGAGTTTTGACCAGGGACTTAAATAAAAAGTTCAAAACGTTTTGTAGAGGGACCAAACTGAAAGTTTTGCAACTTGGGTTCAAACTTTTATTTTCAAATTTGATCGAATCTTTTCAGGCATCTACAATCCAAAATAATTAATCTAACATCAAATATTCTCAGAAAAATCAATGATTTAGAGTAATTACAATTTCTTTGACAATTTTACCCTTTTTTAGTCCTAATTTAATGTACTTACTATTAATATCAATTTATCACAAGAAATACATTTAAAGCTCAATAACTATGACAAAATGCATTAAGAATCCCGATTTAATCATGAAAAATAATATAAAAATATGGTTTGATCAATATCCTGTCGAGACCAAAAAAATAGTGAAAACAGGGTCTAAACGATGGAATTTGGCCAAAATAGATCAGACCTCACTCCCTATAAGGAGTGATTATTGATCAAAATGACCAATTCCATTGAGAACAGACCTGGTCGAAGTGATCTGGGTAAGAACAATTTCTGTCCAGCCACCCAAACCACGAAAAACAACGCTAACTACTATCTATGAACACTACTGTTACTAATCAAATCGATGCAAATTCACCGGCAGCGGCGCCACATTTTGAAAAAGATTTTCCGTGCCTCTCAAAATAACCAGATTCAATAAAAGATTTGCAGTAATAGGGAACCTGGATCGTTTTCCCAACGAATTCGCAGCGGGTTTGATTGGAATAACAGTGAAATAGAAATAGTAAAAAGGGGGGGGGTTTGGTTCAAACAGATTAAAAACAAAATAATAGAAACAAAATGAAATGAAACACAGATTAAACAGAAGATCAACCCAGGATTTCGAATTCCACCACTTTCCTTCCTAGGACGAAAACATATTTTGAAACGAACTCGTGATTGATTCTGGACGAATCGAAATCTCTGCGTTCATCCAGAAAATCCCTCAACTAGACGATCGCCTAGCGTTTATCCGAACAGTGGCGTGTCACTGTGTGATCGCACAGCAAGCACTTGAACCTAGTTCGAACTGAATCCTTGGGATTTCTCAATCTGGGCGTTAAATCTAACACCCAATCCGAAGGTAAATCGAATCCGAAATTACAAAACCAAAACGAATTTGTTACCATTAAGAACGAGTCCTCTGGATAGTGGAATCCTCAATCCGTGGGCTAATCACCGAAGCTTAGCCCATCGTGGCTATGCAGAACAAAAATGGAACAGAAATGAAGAAGTTCATCATGAACACGAAGAACACGAAGAACAGATGAAGAACAGTTGAGAGAAAATAAAACTTACGTATTTAATCCAAAGCGAGTAAAAATGTGAATGACAATGTGTTTGTGGCTGACATCTAACTTAAAGTTAACCTAAAATGGAAATGGGCTCCAATGGTTCAGCCCAAAACGGAAATAAAATAAAAGTGGCCTTTAATTACAAAATTCGAGCCCAAATAAAAATCCAGAAATATACATCTGACTTCGGCTCCAAAATAGACCGCCTTCTTGTTCGAATTTTCCCTTCATGTCTTCATAACATTTGTAGCTCTTTGAATAATCTAAAATATGAAATAAGAATGAGGCAAATCCGATGTCTGGTTCAAGAGTTATGGTAAAAATAATGAAGCAATGTAAAACTGGAAATTTATCATTAAATGTGGCTATAAGCTAATCAAAGGGCCAAAGCTCAAATAAGTATAAAAGCCATTATTTATTAACTAAAGAGTCCTAAATTATTAATCAAGAGATAAAAAGAAGTGTATGAAATATTCAGTTATCACTAGTACAGTCGTCGACGAATGCATTTAATGAAGCTACGGTTGTTTATGCTCATCGAAAATCAACTGTGTCTAACAGAAGTTCAAACAGTCACAATGGCTACATTCAAGTTCTTCTCAACGGCATTAAATGAAGATCGCTATAAATTCTCACCACAATCAATTCCGCCAACTACCGAACTACTGAAACTCTGTGCAATCAATTATACTCAACTACTATCTACTGTTTCATTAATATCTTCGGATATTTCCTTGTACTTCAGTGTTTATCTTTTATTTACTCAGTGAGGAGCTTAAACACTACTTGATTTCTGATTTAGTTGTTAAGTATTAAGGTTGTGAAACCTAAAGTGTGGGTGTATAATTATAGCTTGTAAGGGGGAGTGAGTCTTAGTTAGAGGATCATCCAAGTACTACGTGTGTAATTGTAAACGTGATTAAGAGATAGTGAAAATCTCAAGGTGCTTGGGGACTGGACGTAGGTCGTCGAATTAGACCGAACTAGTATAACTCCTTTGTGTTCATTTTTATTCTATCTCTGTCTCTTTAGTCTCTGTTTTGGTTGTATAAGGTGTCAAGCGAAAAATTTTATAATCACCTACTCACCCCCTCTAGGTGATATTCATCTTCAGTCTACAACATGGGCTCCCAAAGTGGCTAACCAACCCATCCCAATTACCATGTCAACAACCACCATTGTAAGAACTAACATAGATAATGATAATGTATAGCCGCAGAAGCGAACAGGGACGTTACTGACTTGTTGGTTAGTGTGCATGACTTGTCCAATTCCACCCAATATACGAACCGCTTTTGTGAATTCAATAGGGAGATTGAGATGGTGTACAATACATGGATGCAAGAAATTATCGGAACTCACACCATCTAACAATATTTGGACATCAACACCATGAATCGTGCCAGTGAAGCGGATAGTCGCTGCCCTTGGAGTTCCCTTGGAAGCTGGTAATGATAAATGGTGTAAGGTACTATCTATTTGGATCTTGTCTACCTCTGGTTCGAAGTGCTCATCGAGGTCGTCTTCCTGTACCATTAACATTAATTGTTTCTTGGCACATCTGTGGGTGGGCGAGAATTTTTCATCACAGTTATATAGCACAAGCCTTTTTCCCTTCTAATTTGCATCTCAGTTGGTGTGATGTGTTTGAGGGGTAAACACGTAGGAGTTGGTAATAATGTGGGCTAATTGGCTTTTCCGCCGCCATTGTTCAGAGTGGAAGTGTTGTTGACCATAGGTGTAGTATTAGCATAATTCTTGCTACTGGGGCTCGGATGAGTGAAATGGCTAAGCCCCTGAATTTTAGCTGGTTTAGTCCATTCGGAAGCATCAGTAAATAATTTGGCTAGTGTCATGGCCTGGAAGACTGAGGCTGGTTTTTGGACGAGAATGTCACGTCGTAATTCTGGCTTCAAATCGCCAATATAACAATCCAAAAGTGTTGTTTCTGGGATTTCCGTGGTACAGTTCGCCAGAACTAAAAATTGACTGTTATACTGCTCGAGCTTACCTTGCTGGATTAATTTAAATAGCTGGGATCTAGCACAATTGAACTGCGAATGGCCGTAGTGTTCTTCGATCGCGTAAGTAAGAGCACCCCAATGAGGTATGCGACCATTTTTCTCTATCATCTGAAACCACGGCAGGGCGTCGCCGTCCATATGAATTGAAGCGATGATGATTCTTTGTGACTCTGGAACGTCGAAATACTTAAAATACTGTTCTACTTTGAAGATCCACTGCAACGCTTCAGTGCCATCGAAGCGAGGGAAATCCATCTTGAGTTGTCGGTTCACAGAAGAGAAAAACTGGGTATATTGTTGATGGCTCGTTTTGGATGCCATGAAAGCAACTTTATAACCCAAACCCGAATTCTCGGATTTCTTGTCCAGATGATCCAGTTTTAGGATGACGGCTTCCATGAAGCTTTCTAAACGAATAAACCGACTATTGGCATCCTCAATGAACTCGCCAAACTTCCGTTGTTGAGTGGTAGTATGATCGATAAATTCTCTAAACTACCTCTGTTCAGCCTGGAGCTCCTTCAATTTGGTATGTTTGGCCATTCGAGACTCAATGGAAGTACCAATGTAATAGACTCAATGATAAAGAAATAGTATCAAACTTCAATGTACAGCAGATAAAACTCTTGTATGATATATTGCATAAATTCTGATCTCTGAAATGGTACTTAGGATTACAGATATAGGAAAAGGATAATGACTGACAGAAATAAATCTAACAGTTTAACGGAATGGGGTGACGGTGGAATATCACCTAGAGGGGGGTGAATAGGTGATCTTAACAAACTTTTCGCAAGATACACTTGAAAATAAATAACCAGAGTAAGGGAAGAGAAATGGACACGAAGAAATTTATACTGGTTCAGTCTAATACTTTGACCTACGTCCAGTCCCCAAGTACAACTTGAGATTTTCACTAACTCTTCAAAACACAAGTACAATTACCCACTCTGTAACTTAGGATGATCCTTTAACACTCGGACTCACTCCCCTTTACAAGTTGTAATCGTACACCCTTACTTAAGGTTCCACAACCTTAAGTTTGAACAAATGAAATAATGAAGGTGTTTAACAACTCCTTATGAGTGAATAGAATATGAACACTGAAGTACTAAAGGTATCCGAAGATACTAAAGATAATTGAAGTAGTTGATCACAGTAATACAAAAATGTATATTTCGTATTCTTCGGTATTGTTGAATTGAATCAGATGGGCTTTTATATTGACTCTTATTCATGCCGTTGAGTGATTTCGAAGATAGCCGTTGAGGCTCACTGCCTTTTCTATTTTCCATTTTATGCTCTGTGATGAAGGTTCATGACCGTTGTATCATTTAGTGTCTTCCCTTTATTTGTGCAGGGAATCACTATGAGTAATGGCTATATCAAATGTTTCCAAAACGAAGGACTTCATCTTCTTGATTGTTGCTCTGTACGCTGACGCGTGAAATCAATGCTCTGATTTTATGTTCCGTCAATCAAGGGTTGATACCTGAAACTCACTTAAATAGAATGATGAAATATGTATTTAAATAAGTCTGAATATGGTCAGTAATAATGGTAAGGTGGCCCAATAATTATCAGAGATAATCAATCAATGATAGCGTCTCAGTGTTGCTCGTATCGTCGTTGCTCGAGCATGAAGTTATCCATGCTCGGGCAAGCTCTCTCGAAAACAGGATTCTTCGTTGATGCTTGAGCATGTTATATTGCTTGCTCGAGCAAACCTCAGGCAGAGGTGAGATTGAGTATTCCAGCGATGCTGCTCGAGCATCCTATTTCTCCTGCTCGAGCATGAATATATTATGCTCGGGCAGACGACATTCAGAGGGTAAAGATAAAGACTTGAGAGATGTTGCTCGAGCATGCGATTACAAGGCCAGAACACTAACAGCTGATTAATAATTCTAATTTTCTAAGAACAACGAAATTTAATAATCATGGCTAGTATGCCGCAAGAACTATGTCTTACAAGGCCTCGGCTGCAGAAGTAACTAAAAACAATGTGACTAAGAATAAATCACACTAACGACTCCTATGAGTACATTTTTAAGTGAAAAGAACGCTACGCAAAAGGATTTCCCCCAAAAGATGCAACTAGTCCCTGCGTCTGAATTTTCCTGTAAATGAGCAACTCGGCAAGTCAGTTGCATGGAAAAGTCATGGTCTAATGAAAAATGCTCAAACAAATAACTTCAACACTTTCGTCCATGAGTATTTCAGAGTTTTATTTATAACCAGATAATGGGTAAATTCACAACTTCTATCCAATCCAAGCAGTAAGAGACATTGGAACCACCACAATCACAGTATCAACATAAAGCAAGTTAACTCACGTATAGAACCATGTTTCCAGCATCAAAGTACATGGAAATACCTTGCTACGTTTGGTACATGGAAACTTCCTTTCTAGAAATGGGAAACAAAGTTAAACTTGTGTTTGTTATAAAGTGATAAAGAAAGTTAACAGTAGCCCTTAAGATCAACATAAACCAGAGCAGAATAATTGAGGAATAAAACCTACATGTAGCCACTTAAATTCATAACAGAGGTTCATCTTGACTTATTGACACAACTGAACTAAGTACGTAGATGGAATCGGTAAAAATTCCCTTACAGCTAAAGAAGTTAATAGTTCAACAAAGTCACAGCATAGAAATGAATGTTCATTCATGACCAACCTCCAAAAATTCAAGAGGCTACAATTTCAGCAAATTTGAATTAGAAATACATTACAAAACATGATCATAACAGAAACTGAGATCTCCATTCTCGTCGCTTTCAGCCTCTGTTCTCGTCGCTGTGAAGAACCCACTCGATCGTGGTTCATGAGAATACTGGATTGGAGGTGCTTGAATATGGTAAACAGGAGTACTATTGGCCCTAGTGCCAAACTGCTGAGAGTTATCTGCCATAATGGATATCAAGTCTCGAGCATCTTCAGGTGTCTTGTTACTCATAGCCCCACCGCTAGAAGCATCCACCAACCCTTTGTCTACCCATAGCAGACCATCATAGAAATAGGTAATCAAGTCTTTTTCAGTTATCTGATGGTGTGGACAGCTTGCACATAACCTTTTGAACCTCTCCCAATACTCATGCATAGTCTCCCCAGTGACCTGTTTAATGTTGCCAATTTCCTTCTTGATCGCAGTTGCTCGAGGAAGGGAAATATTTCCCTAGAAATAACCTCTGAATATCAGTCCAGCTCCCAATAGATGAGGGCTGAAGGTACAACAACCAATCCTTGGCTTCACCGTCCAATGAGAAAGGAAAAGCTCTTAGCTTGATATGATCTTCATCAATGGCATGTGGTTTCATTGTGCTGCACACTACATGGAATTCCTTTAAATGCTTAATAGGGCACTCACCTGCAAGACCATGAAACTTAGGCAACAAATGTATTAGACCAGATTTAAGCTCAAATTTAGCAGCAAGGTCAGGATATTGGATGCACAAAGGTTGATAATTAACATCAGTGCAGCCAATTCCTTTAAAGTAGGACGATCCGCTGTTCTTACGCCATAATGTCCGAGTTAGTAAAATTGCTACTAGAATCGGTGAAAACAACAAGACTATCGAAATACTATCGAAACACAATCGAAAGATCAACGAGAATGGACACAATCGGACTCCGGTTCAGTATTAATCCTATGACTTAGCCTAACAACTCTTCTAGCAGTATGAATTGTTCTTTCTATTTCAGGATCAAATGACAACAAATCTTCTGGATTAGTAGTATTCCTGGTACTCATGCAGCATACACAAAAAGCAGAATTGGCAAACACTCAGAATTACGAAACTGCCACCAAAAGTGGTAAAAAGAAAAATCTCAGAATTACGAAAATGCCACAAGAAAGTGGTAAAAAGTAGAAAAACCCTAAGAGAACACAAAAACAAAAACGCAAAAGCAAAAACCTATGTTAGAAATTGACCAAAACAAGTCCAAAACACTATCAAATGATTTTTAAAATTTATGGGACATAGACAGGGCAACTCCTACACCATTGGGGAACCCAAAAATGGAATAAAAAAACTTCAAAATTGAAAAAGTGGTCTAAACGTTGGAATTTGGCTAAAATTTGAAGACCACATCGTAGTAGCAATGTGTCTTGCTCTAAATACCATTTTCCTTCAACTCACCAAAAATTAGCCCAATCGGAGTAAGTCAAACAATTTCTGAAATACCCGATATATCCTATCAAGACCAAAAAAATAGTGAAAACAGGGTCTAAACAATGGAATTTGGCCAAAATAGATCAGACCGCACTCCCTAATGGGAGTGAGTATTGCTCAAAATGACCAATTCCTTTGAAAATAGACCTGGTCGGAGTGATCTGGGTAAGAAAAATTTCTGTCCAGCCACCCGAACCACGAAAAACTACGCTAAAAACTATCTATGTACACTACTGTTACTAATGAAATCGATGCAAATTCCCTGGCAGCGGCGCCATATTTTGTAAGAGATTTGTCGTGGCTCTCAAAATAACCAGATTCAATAAAAGATTTGCAGTAATAGGGAACCTGGATCGTTTTTCCAACGAATTCGCAGCGGGTTTGATTAGAATAACAATGAAACAGAAACAGTAAAAATGGGGGTTTTTTGGTTCAAACAGATTAAAAACGAAATAATAGAAACACAATGAAATGAAACACAGATTAAACAGAAGATCAACCCAGGATTTCGAATTCCACCACTTTCCTTCCTCGGACGAAAACATATTTTGAAACGAACTCGTGATTGATTCTGGACGAATCGAAATCTCTGCGTTCATCCAGAAAATCCCTCAACTAGACGATCGCCTAGCGTTTATCCGAACAGTGGCGTGTCACTGTGCGATCGCACAACAAGCACTTGAACCTAGTTCGAACCGAATCCTTGGGATTTCTCAACGGGCGTTAAATCTAACACCCAATCCGAAGGTAAATCGAATCCGAAATTACAAAACAGAAACGAATTTGTTACCTTTAAGAACGAGTCCTCTGGATAGTGCAATCCTCAATCCGTGGGCTAATCACCGAAGCTTAGCCCATCATGGCTATGCAGAACAAAAATGGAACAGAAATGAAGAAGTTCATCATGAACACGAAGAACACTATGAATAGATGAAGAATAGTTGAGAGAAAATAAAACTTCTGTATTTAATCCAAAACTGAGTAAAAACGTGAATGACATGTGTTTGTGGCTGCCATCTAACTTAAAGTTAACCTAAAATGGAAATGGCCTCCAATGGTTCAGCCCAAAACGGAAATGTAATAAAAGTGGGCTTTAATTACAAAATTCGAGCCCAAATAAAAATCCAGAAATATACATCTGACTTCGGCTCCAAAATAGACCGCCTTCTTGTTCGAATTTTCCCTTCATGTCTTCATAACATTTGTAGCTCTTTGAATCATCTGAAATATGAAACAAGAATGAGGAAAATCCGATGTCTGGTTCAAGACTTATGGTAAAAATAGTGAAGCAATGTAAAACTGGAAATTTATCATTAAATATGGCTAAAAGCTAATCAAAGGCCCAAAGCCCAAATAAGTATAAAAGCCATTATTTATTAACTAAAGAGTCCTAAATTATTAATCAAGAGATAAAAAGAAGTGTTTGAAATATTCAATTATCAGTTCACCCATCGCATGAAGAACAACTCACCATTTTCTTCCTCACAAGCTCACTCAATTTTCTTCCTCGCTCGAATTGCTGGCCCAGACTGGATTTCAGTTTTTTAGGGTTACTACGTTTTAATCCTCATCGCAAGTGAAGCTTTTAGATATCAGATTTCACGTGGCTTTTTGATGGTTTCCCTGTCAACAATTATTTATTTTCCACTTGACTACTAGCTACATCCTCCACTTCAGCATCCATGTCATCTCTCTGTTAGTCAACACTTCCACTTTAATGGTCAACTAACATCTGGTGTGACTTTTGCACCTTTTTGGTAATCACATGGGTACTTTTGCACCCAAAAAAAATATATGGTGTTGGGCGCTCCTGAGGGTAAATCATATGTGTATTTTTACTCCTTTACCCTAGAAAATGTACAAGAGGAGTATTAAGGGGAATTAAATGTGATAATTCTAAATCCTGAATTAGCTCATATGGTTATGCCTAATTACACCGTAATCAAATCTGAAGCAATAATTAACAGAATTTAGGTATTTCGTTTCGGTGGGGAAGGGAATCTGAAAAAAATGCTTTGGGATTTAAAACACAGTGCTTGGATATTTTTATAATATTAAATATTATATAAATAAGGGTTAAGTACCAATTTTGCCCCTGAAATACGCGTCCAGGAGCAATTTTGCCCCTTAAGTTTTCGGCGGAGCAATGTTGCCCTTGAAGTATCAAAACGGAGCAATGTTGCCCCTCCGTTACAAACCCTAACGGTCAACTAATGTTGACCGTTAGGGTTTCTAACGGAGGGGCAACATTGCTCCGTTTTTGATACATCAGGGGCAACATTGCTCCAACGAAACGTAGCAATGTTGCCCCTGAAGTATAAAAAACGGAGCAATGTTGCCCCTCCGTTAGAAACCCTAAGGGTCAACTAATGTTGACCGTTAGGGTTTGTAACGGATGGACAACATTGCTCCGTTTTGATACTTCAGGGCAACATTGCTCTGCCTAAAACTTCAGGGGCAAAATTGCTCCTGGGCGCGTACTTCAGGGGCAAAATTGGTACTTAACCCTATAAATAATATATGTTTCTTTGATTGCATCAATTGCCAATTAGCTCAAATGGCGTGAGCGATTCAGACTTCTTATGTTCGTACTATGACTGGCACGCTGAATTGTTTGGAATGATATTATCATTTCATTTGAGTAGACTACTTATAAAAAAAAAAGTATATCTACATAAATTTGATTTTGATTATAATATAATTATATTATCCTAAACATTTAATTGTATTGTATACTCCTCTCAATTGTATTATCACTCCCTCTCTTTCACACACTCCATCTCTCACTTCTCCTCTCTCTATCTTACAAACTATCATCTCTCTCACCCTTGCACTCCCTTCCTCTCACACACATATATATATACCAGTAAAAAATAATTATCATCTCTCTCAAATACACACATGTTCACTATCGCAAGTATACAAGTCCCCAAATAATAAAATGATAAGTTGAGATCATTTCCACAAGGATTTGATTAACAAATGATCAAGCAAGAGGCTTAGTGAATTCAATTAAGTTGAACCGTGACAAATTTTCATATGGAAAGAGAATTTTGAAACACTATTTTTATGACTAGAAAGTGATATATGTGTTAGTCTGAGTTTCAAAAGCACTTAACAAAGCTTTCTTAACTCAAAATCAAGTTTCTCTTTTCATTAAAAAGTACAACATCTTACTACAATTAATTAAAATCAACTTTAAGGAACAACATTAATCTTAATGTGACAATGCAATGTTAGTAAATATATTTCTATTTTACCGACAAAAATATAGGATAAAACAAGAAATTCTTTGAATTTTTATTTGATACTTTGACACGCATATTTTCTTCTATAAACTTCTTTCTATGTACATTTTGATTTCAGAAATAGTTAAAAGAAAATAAAATATACTAGAATATTATCAATTTCTAAGAATTAACAACACTATATCACTCTCTTCCCACTCCCCTCCGCTCACTCTCTCATGCACAACACACTATCTCTCAAACTCTTTATCTCACAATAATCCAAAGAATTAATTTATTTTTTCATAAGAAATTACATCAATAAATATATTTATTCTATAAATATCATAAGTAAAAAAGAAAAAAAAAAATTTAAAAAAAAAAACACTTTCAGCGGCAACATATAAGGGTCGCCGCTGAAAACTATAACTTTTTGCAACGACATAAATGTCACCGCTGAAAGTCATTTTTTTGTATTGTGAATTTGTTCTAAACTATACCAAACACACTAATATTATATTTGTGACATCGTGGGTGAAGAATTTCATTCATCATCATATATCATCTTGCCTGAAGATAAATAAAAATGAAATAATTAGAAAAAGCACATGCAAGGAAATATAAATATATTTAATTGTTAACCAGCACATGAAGAAGTTAAACAAGGCTAATTGAACAAAGGGAAATTGTAATCTCCTTTGGGGAATAATTTTTGAAAATTATTTGGCTCGAATGACACAATGTCGTAAGAGATGTCATCACTACCACCCATGTCATAAAAGTCTCAAGGCTTAAGATAGGCCACCATGTTCCAATCTTTATTTTTCTCATTTTCAGCATAATAAATATGGTGCATCTGACACAAGAATATATGGCATGTCATCTTTAAACTGACCTATGTGAATAATGAGCCTAAGAAATTTACAGATGTAATGTCCAAATCATCTGTAGTCAATCCTAGCAATGTTGTCATATTTACCTACTAACATTTGAATAGAGTGAAGCTGGCGCCTTTTTTGACGCAATTGTTTCCTTCAAATTGTTACAAATTACCGCTACAACTTCACCCTTCTTTTAGGCGTAGTCAAATTAACGCAACTTTGTAGCGGTTTCGTTCAAAATTGAGACAAGTTACCAACTTTGCCGCAGTTATGTGTAACAGCTACTAACTAAATGCTACTAAAATGCGATTTTTTGTAGTGGTTTCCCATGGTCCCCCACCTTCATCTAACCACCACCGTGAACACAACAAACAAGAATCATATTGGAGCAATGAAACCGAAGAAAGAAATTACCATGAAGAAGAAGAAGAACTCTCCGTAAACAGAAAATTGAAGACCAACAACCCAGAAATTTAACAGCAAAATGATTAAAAATACATTGCTCGAAGCTCAAAAAATATGCAGATTGAAGAAGAAGACATCGTCTACCGTCCTCGTTTGCCTTCGAAGTGGGAGAAGTGGGTGCATTATCGCAAAAACCTAGATCGAAAGCGATGGTGGAGACTAAAAGGGGTTTGAAACTAAGGGAGACAAACGGCATCATTGGTGGTGCAGCGGATTAACCAGCAACCATGGAGAAGATGAATTGAAAACGAAGATGGCTCTCCAGATTTATGACTTCATTCCAGAGGGCAAGGGGTATGATAGTCTCACTGATGGTGGTGTGGTTGCCGAATCTAACGAAGGCAGGGCTGATGAGATTGATGACGACTGCTGGAGATAAGTTCACCATTGCTGGATCTAAGGGAGGTGGGTTGGACTGAGGGCAAAAAAGTCTTTTAGTCCCAGTTCTCTGGAACGGGAGAGAGTTGCATGGGTCTGGATATGGAACCCACTTCCATAGTTTTTCATGGAAGTGATATCCATAGGAAAGTAGCTTCTACCATACCAAACATGCAAAAAATAACTTCCACTCCTAGTTCCACTTTTGCCCTTCCCAATTGCTCAATACCAAACATGGAATTAGTCTTTGACCACTTGAGCTCTCAGCTCTCAGCTCTCGAACTTAAACTCATTGAAGCCTCATTCTCTGGCCTTTGTGTTTTCAAATATGATTTTGAGAACAATCATCTAAACAAATTTCCATGTTTAGTTTTTTCTTGCCTATATTGATTTTTAAAAAACAACTTTTTATACAAAACTATTTTAACATCATAAAAACTAAAAACACAATCAAACGAGCCCGATATGTTTTCTATATCATATTGCTTGAGCACTCATTTCGATTTATAGTTATAATCATATTCTAAGACTTAGGGCCTAATAACACTTGTAAAAGAAAACATTTTTTCATGAGACAACCCCCCAAAAAAAAACACACACACACACAAACACCAACAAAACACACACCCATGTATATCTATAAAATGTAATGTAAAATCACCCCAAAATAAGTGAAGCCAAACAAGCACTTAATTAATCTAACTCTATGACCTATTATTTTTATGTAACATTTATTTACGTATTTATGAGCCACATATTTCCTAGATTCACCTCGTAATACATAAATAAAACGTTAAAATACTTTGCTAGATTAGTCTTTCAATTACATGTTTTCTTTTTTAAGCAAATTGACGATTCAATAATGAGAACTTTTACTGTTTCACAGCCCTTCACTTTCGGAATAGCAGCCACGTACACTTCATTGAAAGAATGGTTAAGCTGAAATGTTAGCAATGAAGTTTTTCACCATGAACGTCTAGCACAACTGAATTTTGAATGGTACAAAAGTATACGTTTTAAATGGTGCAATTTTAGCAATTTCGTTTAATTGGCTAAACTTCCATTACTTTTTTGATGTGGGTCCCACTTGTTCTCTGATAAGTATATATTTTATAATTAAATAAGGGTAGATTTTGGGATATATTGGATTGGATTTATTAACATTTTGTACTTATTTAATTATCTTTATGCACTTATTTATCTTTTAATTAAATATAGGATAAAAGAATATTATAACAGAAAATCTATTGATATCCTATTTGATTGTGCAGGAGATATTATGTGATCTAAGAAGAAGATAAAAAGGAATCAAATTATATATATATATATATATATATATATATATATATGGGTTTATCGTTTATCATGTCACTTGACATAAGGTTATGTCAAGTCATCCCAAAACTACGTCGTTTTGGGAGTTCATTAATCCCCTAACTCCAAAACGACGTCGTTTTGAGAGTTAGATGAATTAATGAAGGGTGTTTTGATAAAATTCATGTAATAAATACAAAATCAAAAATATCAAAATACTCTTCATTAATTTCCTTAACTCCCAAAACGACGTCGTTCTGGGGTTAGGGGATTAATGAACTCCCAAAACGACGTAGTTTTGGGGTTAGGGGATTAATGAACTCCCAAAACGACGTAGTTTTGGGATGATTTGACATAACCTTATGTCAAATGACATGACAAATGATAAACCCTATATATATATATATATATATATATATATATATATATATATATATATATATATAAAAGGAGAAAAAGCATCAGGGATAGTTCCATATATCCATATATTATATAAAATATAATATATAGGATATATCAATTTGAGAAAAAGACAAAAAGCGACTTATGATGTGCAGCCTTGGCCCAACGTATATCTTTAAGTAATTGGAACAAGGACGTGGGGTTCACACAAGGAAATGATAAAACAAAAAGATATGATATATCTTTAGAGGCAGATCACGCACAAAACGCAAGCACAGCCCAAGCAATATATAAAAAAAGGAATGGAGGGGAGTTAAAAAGAGACAGACGCCGCGAACAATAACAGTACGATGCAGAAGGAGAAAACAGAGCACAAGAACAAGTCTGAATTTCATCTCTTTTATTTTGTCAATCTAGCCATGCTTGGCTAGTTTTCTTTTGTAGTTAGGGCGAGGATGAACCCTATGTGAATTTAGAGTATTTATTTGGATTCTTTATTGATCGTTATTTTCTTGATTGAATGAATTATCTTTGCTTAAAGCTTTCTTAAAGATTGATCACCTTTTAGATTGTTCATAGGTTGGTGTATGACAATAGAGATGTTGGTGCATTTAACTAGAACCGTTAATTCATCGTAGAGTTGCATGACCTAGACATAGGCTTACGAGTTTATGCGATCTCATAATTCTGGTTTAAATAAATTGATCTTTCCAAACAATACTAAGACATTAGGTTATTTTCAAAGATAACGGACTAAGGTAGCATCAAGACATTGGGACTTAGTCTAACCTTAGAGAATTGATCGTCAATCGTGGGAATAATAATTTGTTAGGGATTCAATTCAAATACTTGGAGGAACATAGGGGGATTCTCATCCCTAGCTGCGTTTTTCTTAATTACTCATCTTCTCTAAAAGTTGTTCTTGAAATTCTTGATTTTGGATTCTTGTTCTTTATTTAATTCTTTAAATTCTGTTTGGTTACAACTCACCCCATATTACTCAATTCATACAACTAAAGCAAAAATAGCAAATTAGTGATTGGAGTACTATTCCTCGTGGGACAATCTTTTTCTTACTACTTTATTACTTATAACGACCGGTGCACTTGCCGAAGTCGCTATCATTCTCCCTCCATCTCTATAACGGACATTCGAGACAATTTATTAGAATTGCTAAAATTGCACTATTTTAAAAGATTGTGTCTATTTTTACGTCATTTAAAACTTATTTGTGCCAGATATTCTGTTAGTAAATAGGTGTCCTAGAGGCAATCTATTTTGACAGCGGAACACCTTTTTTTATTTAGTATTTCATAATTAATAAAATTAAGCATCTTTTATCTTTATCATATATGTGTCTCGCTTTTATTTAAAGTAAATATGTGTTTAAAGATAAAAACCCTAGGAATAGAACATGTGTTTACTCGAGGATCTATGATAGGAATCATGATCATGAGGACTCGAGAATACTGAATGTCTATTGCATGAAACTTGTTCCTAGTCTTGAATCACCAAGAAAGGGTATTGATGATCTCAATAAAACTAGTACGACATCATCTACTTGTACAGAGATATAAGGTAGGGACCTCATGGAATACAGGCATGTGATGCCTTAGCTGATGTCGTGAGTGGATCTGTTGGAGAACATATTACACCAAACTGACACACTGAGAGACTCCACAAAGATTTGTAGAAAGTATCATTGAATATAAAAGCTCTCAACGTTTAGTAGTGTGGATCGTCCTAGACTTGAGGATGTCATTGAGCACTGTGTACTAAGGTCATACTTTGACGGTATAACTCTATTCACTTGAGAATGGGGAAAGCAGTGTACTATTGGGTATGACTCGAATGAATGAGTATAGATGGACATGCTGAAAGAATTCATAATCCCCTACAAGGGATTAGTCGTTCAGAGGACCGGTAGAGCTTGGATGACTTCTAGTTGACTCAAGAATCTGTGCACAATAAGTGATCTTGAAGAGTCATGATCCATTTTAGAGTCAATAGAAGAAGATTCATGTTTTGTGAAAAGCTATATTTAGTCAACTAAGAGAGATGATACTCTATCTTTGCTCTTGATTAAATGTGAATGACGATGTGAGGAATGAAGTCAGCACGGTATCCAAATTAGAAAAGGAAGATCACTTGATCAACTCAATTAATTCTGGGGCTATACAAAGCATTGCTAGTGTCTTATGTGGTCATTAGATAACTAGGGCCCATTAAAGAAATTTGATTGGTCCAAGGTTATTTATGTCGGTGATTAATTGGACCTAATGGGTCACATACAAAGGTTATTCTTAATTGCTTAAAATTAGCAAACTTTTGCCAATAATTGTTGTTGGGCTTTCTCGAGATAATAGGTGTATTTCGATTGGAGTGGAACTCTAAGCCCAATATAAAAAAAAATGGGCCATATATGGTTCCTTAGTAGGAAATTAGTTTCTCTACTAATAGGCCCAAATATGTTACAAGACCAAACAAGGTCTTAGACCAATTTGAATTTGGAATTCGAATTTTAATTTTGAGATTTAAATTTGAATTTTAAATTCAAGAGATTAGGTTATAAAAGATAATTTTGAATTATCTAAAATATTTATATATATGTATATAAATAAATAATTAAAGATATGGATATGATCCATTATCTTGAATAATTAATTCAAGGTATGGATAGGATCTATTATCTTGGATTTTTGAATTCAAGCTTGGATTGAGTCTTTCTTGTAAGCACTTGAATTAAGATTAAACTCTAATAAAGTTACTGATTTTTGGTGCCCCTTTTTGGACCTTTTTTCCACACAAAAAATAAAATAAATAAACAAGACACCAATTTGATTCACGTGTGCCACCAATTCAAAAAGGGAAAAATCCAACCAAGTTAATTTTATCCTAAACCTAATCTTCTTGAGATAAAGAAAACCCAAGAACTTTGACTCCTCAACCTTATTTTCACCTAGCTAGCATCCAACGAAAGAGTGGAATTAAAGAGAAGGAGTTCTCAAGACAATCGGGAGATATAGCCGTGTGGATCAGGATTAAAAGACGTCATACATTTGAGGTCTTCAGTGATCTAAGGTGATCCTAAAACCCCTCATGTATTTTAATGAGTAGATCCTAAAAGGAATATCCCATGAGCTCCTGTAAAGTGTTATGAGAATCACATGATCAATATTTCTGAAAGAGCCTATGAGTATTTCTTTATCATTTAATTTGGGATAACTCATGAGCACTCGTAAAGAGTTACGGGTTATCATATATAACTCATGAGAAATATAATATATATGAAAATTATGTAATGATAACTCATGAGTACTGTAACTAGTTACAGGTTCTCATGAGTACCATGAGTAATTATGGGTTATAACTCATAAATACCATAAAAGTTATGGGTTCTTATGAGCGCCCATAAAGAGTCACGGGTTTGATAATGATTATATTTATATTAATATTTAGATCCATACTCTCCCGTAAAAGTTACGGGCTTTTATATATTAACTTATTGGTTAAACAATTAAAGAGTTATGAGTTATCATGAATACCATAAAGGTTATGAGTTACAAATTCCTCTGCGATAAGTGAAGAACAAAAAATTTTGTTTTTTCCACCTCATGAGTTTACGCTTGAACGTCAAGCAACACCCAAATTTCACCATCACATTCATGCGGAAAAATTTCATTGTTAAAATTACACCTTAACACTTAAAAGAAAGGAATGAAGGAGGGAGACTAAAGAAGTTAGTCATACTTTTTTTCTTGATAAATGAAGCATGCATAATTCATTAATTTAGTTAAAGAGAAGAACAAATGACTATAGCTCAAAGAAAAAAATTCAACTATCTTCAAAAAGGAATACAATTTTCAATGATATTGTCATGCCCTGAAACCTAAAGGGGTGACCGGCAAAGATTATGAGTGGACTCACATTTCTTAAGCCTTAAACTTATATACAAATGCTAATTAATACTCATAATACCATAATCTAGAGTATTCATGTGTTCTAAACTACAAAGGGAGGTAGGGATCCTACCTATAGATTACATGGAGCATATAACTTTAAATATTGATACAAAAGTTGAGGGCTACGATTACATCAACTAACAGCACTACCAGATTGATGGATGAACTTTATACCCTTAAGGAGACTCTTTATTGTTCCGCAAGAGGTACATGATCGGCAATACTATCTGATCCAAACAAATTTTTGTGGTGAATAGCGTCCCATCATATAATTTAATAAATTGCAAAAGAAAAATAATTTAAACATCTTTATCTTTTGACAATAACAATATAGTAATAAATCTCAATTTCTAAACCACACGATCATGAATAAAATAGAACTCTATAAATATCGTTATTCAAATAATTTCATGTACGAAACAAAGCCTTTGATTTGATATAATCGATTTAAAATATAATTATCAAACCTCATCTTCCCATAGAACTTCTTACAGAACGGATGACAAGCGTGGCCACATAGTCCACGAGGGTATCTAACCAAGCATGACACGAGGCCATGAAACAAGTATGGACACACAGTCCATGAAGGTAACTAACCAAGCATGACACGAGGCCATGAAACAAGCATGAGAACAAATCCCATGAATATCAAGCGAGATCGAGGTTAACTATGGTGCACCAAGAACTAACAATACTACTGTTAGTAACCAGCGTTCTGTATTCAATCATGTCCAAAACATTTTCAAGCACGCTTGGGGTCAATTTAGCAAAATAATAAAAATTCTTCTTTCAAGATAATAACAACTTTATCTCACACTTCATAATCAAATCCCCCAGCATGAACTTTCACAAACAATATTTCAAAACTTTCCTTCAAATTCAATTTGTCGATAAAATCCTTTTAAAATATCAAGAACTCGTGTAAAAACATTTCATTTTAAATAATAAATTCTAGCTTATAAACTTTCCAAAATCCAAGATCATTTCAATATAAAATTTATGAAAATATATGAAAAGTCTTCCTTTCCATTCAAGTGCATAATCATAAATTATACTTTGAAACAATTGGAAGAAAATACATCATAACAAATAAAATCACCATTCTTTGCTCATATACTATCAACAAATGTAACATCTCATTTTCAAAAGCGGAAAATGATTTTTTCTTTCATCAAAACATCAGAGTAGAGCATCGGAGCAAGAGAGTAACTGATACATATATTCAAAATGCCAAATGTCGTATGTCTGGCTAATTGAGTAGCGGTACATTAATCCGAGTGTCTAACATAAACGTAAGTACATAACAAAAGAAAGTCTTCAGCCGAGTCTCTATGCGGGCTACTTGTCCTTCTCTGTGACCCTCAGTCCTCCTGATATTGAAGCTATGTTAAGAGATGAGGTCCAATGCACCGGACCTCAGGTAACGGTTAACCTCATGTTTACATACACACATATGTATTACAGTTAATCACAACCTTAATAGTATATAAACACACAACAAATGTATCACACAAACAAGCGTATCCTGACAGCACATAGGCCCCCTACAAGTGTATCCCGACAGCACATAGGCCCCCTACAAGCATATCCCGACAGTACATAGGCCCCCTTCAAGCCTATCCTGAAAGCACATAGGCCCCCTACAAGCGTATCCCGATCAACAGTACATAATCCCATAGCAGAGTTATTAGCTACCACATATAAGCATACAATACACATAACACATATACGCATACCATAAACATCAGCGTTAGTGTTACAGTACGCGAACGTACGTACACCAATAGTACATAAACACACAACAGACATAAAGTCATCATCTATCACATATACTACACATAACACATATACGCATACCATAAACATCAGCGTTAGTGTTACAGTACGCGAACGTACCTTCGCTGTCGAAATACGGTACGTCTGTCAGTCGGGACGTGATTACAGATATCCTATAAGGATAACAACGTTTCTATTAATGATCAACATCATAACAGTCATTTTAGTCATAAATGACCATTTTACCCCTGACTTTACTAATCGGCGGAATTTCGCCAGAGCTTCGCTACTTTGACTCTAATCTTCCAAAATTTTGTCATAACTCTTTCTCCATCATATTTTCAAAACAAATATCATATTTAACCTTGAAACATCATATCTAAACCATACTTGGAAGATTAAAGATCAAACTAACATTTCTACTATAACTACCGAACTAAAACTAAAACTTGAAACTAGGGACCGAAGAATTTACCCAGAACTTCGCTACTTCTTCTCCAGAGCTCTCACTTCTCTCTACCTTCTCTCTATTTCGAAATTGCACTATGAATTGGTGAGAAATGAAGTGCAATGGAGGTTCTATTTCTAGGGAAAGCCTATGGATCTTAGCCCTTGGATCTTCTTTATTGATTTCAATCCTAGCCCTTCATTTGAATTCACTACAAAAAAAAATGTTTTTGCGACGGACAAAATCCGTCGCAAAAAAGGGCTTTTCCGTCGCAAAATGGATTTTGCGACGGATTTTGTCCGTCGCAAAATCCCTTGTCGCAATTGCGATGGATGTTCATAATCCATCGCAAATCAGCCTGTTTTGCGACGAAATTGTCCGTCGCAAAACGGGTTTTTGAGACGGACAAGACCGTCCGTCGCAAAATTGCGACGGACGAGGGGAGTCCGTCGCGAAATGGTGGCACTACAAAAAAAACGACAATTAGTAGCGGTTAAAATGACCTATTTGTAACGGTTTTTGACGTGACAAACGACATTTGTAGCGGTTAGAGGAACGGCGACAAAAACGCCTGTGGCAAGCCGATTTGTAACGGTTAAAAAACCGATACTACATACACATAAACCGCTACAACGCCTCATTGCGGTTCAAAAAAAACCGTCACTAAATGAGCGGGCCTGACGTGTGTTTCGAGACATTAGTCACGGTTGTTAACCGTTACAAATAAACTTGTAGCGGTTCGAGTAACGGTTTCATAACCACTACAGAATAATGTGTTGATAATTTTGCCACCATAAATTTTTATTATTTTGAATATTTGTCACGGTTACAAACCGCTACAAATATTCCCGCCATTTTTTCGCCAAAAAAAA
Source organism: Acacia pycnantha (assembly GCA_025563575.1). Classification (NCBI taxonomy): domain Eukaryota; kingdom Viridiplantae; phylum Streptophyta; class Magnoliopsida; order Fabales; family Fabaceae; genus Acacia; species Acacia pycnantha. The sequence continues at coordinate 152,046 of JAMWYP010000525.1, forward strand.
TTTGCCGCCATCTGAATATTTGTAGCGGTTTGAAACCGCTACAAATATTCCCGCCATCATGTGATTTTGAATATTTGTAGCGGTTGCAAACCGCTACTACAACCGCTACAAATAACCCGCCATTTTATTTGAAATTTTGTATCGGTTATTGTAACCGCTACAAATTCATTACGGTTTTAAAAAAAAATATCATTTATCGGCGTAATTCAGTAATTATTATTAATATATCTTTTTATTAAAAATAAAAGGTAGTAAATTATGAAATTTAAATATATAAGGTGCATGTATAGAAACAAAATAATAAGATTGTAAGTAGAATAAGTACTAAGAAATGAGGTGATTAAAACAATACTCAATATTTAAAAATTATATGTACAAATCAGTTGAATAATGTATATGAAAGAATAGGGAAAGTTGAAAGATATATCCCGTTCAACTGCAAAATAACAAACTTTAATTAGTACAAGAACTATAAATTAGTATGAGAAACATTAGAATTGATCCGGTTACACGGTACTTACCCTTTCAAACTCACGATGTTCGAAACGTAAAAATATTTGAGATGACAGAGAGAAAACGTGGGTAGAAAAGAAACTGATGCATATTAAATGAGGTTGGGTGGGGGTATTTATGGTGGGTCTCGCGCATCATTTTGTAGCGGTTGGTTTCTCACTTTTTTGTAGCGGTTAGTGTATTTAGTAGCGGTTTTTGGGTTTTCGTAGCGGTTACTGTAGCGGTTTAATTTGTCGCGGTTTTTAAGGGTTTGTAGCGGTTATATAACCGCTACAAATTAATTTCTGAATTCTTTTTTTTAAAAAAAAAAACTTAAAGGTCTTTTTTTCTGAGTTTTTTAAGTGTTTGTAGCGGTTATATAACCGCTACAAAGTAATTTCTGAGTTTTTTTTAATAACATAATATTAAAAAGATTTCATATTACAGCATAGGCATTAAGTGTTTCTCTCAATCTTCTTCACCATCCCTACAAGGAAAGTTTGCATAAAATGTTACGCGTGAGGTCAATATGTTTGAACACAATTAAAACTTTAATTAAATGTTACTATTTTATAAAGCAACAATTTAAAAACATACCGAACTATAGGTAAATTGTCATCGCCGTCTGGGAAGAAGTCTTCGAAGCTGGCGGGCTGGAACGGCTCACAATCGTATGCGAAGTTATCACCATCGCCCATGTCGTAAAGGTCCCGAGGCTTTAAGTGAACCACCATATTCCAATCCTTGTGC